>VMOF01000320.1:7628036-7878025 GCA_011764245.1 Trialeurodes vaporariorum | reverse complement strand
TTATTTTTTACTATTTTAAATTTTTTTTTTTTTTTTTAGCCTGAAAACTTTATTTTCAGTTGCATGGATACCTAAATGCGGGTAAGGCCATATTTGGAACAATTAATATTCAGGCTCTTTACCATTGAAATATAATGGAAAAAATTTTTTCACTATTTTTCCCTGTCTCAAGGATCAAAATTGTACTGAAAAAAAAAAATATTTTATTAAAAAAAAAAAAAAAAAATTATGCAGTAAAGGGTTAAGAATCTCTGAGAAAGTTATTTGATTCATTTCTCTTTGTTTACATTTGAATACCTAATTGCATGCGGGAATCCCTCCATGAATGACGATAGTCTTAAACTATATGAACGCGTTTGTATACTCAAAAGTTAGTTGATGAAAAAAAAAAATTCCGCTTGTAGATATAGTAACTGCATATTATATGAACAACCTGATCGCCGCTGATTCATTCAACCTAAACACAGTCACAATTCAAGTCACAAGCCGTTCTGACTTGCGGCCCGCGTTATACTGATGTTTCGAATTTATTGCATATTTCAGTATCTCATTGCGCACGAACCGTTGACATTAAGAGGGCGGATTTTTGCGGGGGGGGCATGCCTCTGGTCATTTCCATTGTTTGTATTTAGCCATATTCTTTCCATCAGCCTTTTACGTCCTGCTCTCTTCAAAAAGTTGGTGTAACGAGCACAAGACGGATCTATTTAAAAAAAAAACAAGCAGGGAAAATTCCAACACGCAGGTGTTGGAAAAGCGTGCCACTAAAGTCGGAACAGCTTTAATGCTTTTGCTAGCAATGATAATAATTAGACAGCATTCAACATGGAGCTGATCTCGAGAAAATTGAGTCCAAAGTTGAAGAGCTAGCATTTAAACAAAAAACTTGGAATTACTTACGTTTTGATTTCATTCAACTACCGTGTTGTGTTTTTGCATTTCAACACCGGAAAAGTGGAATTTACTATGTAGGAAAGGTACTTAATTTTTAGCGTTTAAAGTGACTTGGTTCCTTTCTTCTTTTTTTTTTGGCATAATCACGAAAAACGAAACTCTAAGAGAAACCAAACGGCAGAGTTGGTTTACACTGTTGATTATTTTAAAATCCGTTAATCCGGACTTAAGTCCGTTCCCAATTCTATAAAAGGAACCAGTGGCGGCTCGTGCAATGTGGCAACAGTGGAATCCCTCCATTTAAACCTATGTAAAACAATCGATCTTCAGGAGGTGCAATGCACCCCCAAGATATCGATACTTTTGCATAGGTTTAAATGGTAAAAAAGCATGGTTGCCAAATCGCACGAGCCGCCACTGAAAGGAACCAAGTCGGAGTTGGTTCCTTACGTGACTCGGATTAAGGTTAAACCTAATCAGCCAAAGGAACCAAGTTCTCATTTTATTTCATCATATGGACAATGACATCAATGAGGCTCACCAGCTCACTTTTACCTGGAATTTTGACGGGAAATAGTTGTTATTACAGAAGAAGGACTTGTTGCTTCGAGATTCAGTATTGCTAGCTCTATCAATCAATAACTCAATTTTATCAAAAATGTCACTTGGTTCTTTTGTGACAAGTGCTGTCCAATTGAACTAGTTTGGTGAGAAATTATGAAAAAAATAAATTTAGATCAGATGTATCTATAAGGAGATGAGTCAAAGGCGTTGTTTTTTGTGTTTGTTTTTTGTTTTTTGTTTTCAAAACTTTGGAGGGCTCTAGCTCAGAAGAGAAACAATTGCAGCACATACTCATGTAGGAAAATAAAGTCTTATATATATGTATGTTGACCCCAAAAATACACTCCATAAGTTTGGCACTCAAGTTTTGAAACACCCTGTTCTTGATATTTTGCTTCCCCCCCCCCGCCCCCTTCACAAAAGACAACATCTTGACCATGCACATTTTTAAAATCACAGTTTGACTGTAGAGATATTTTCTCCCCCCCCCCCCCCCCCCCCTTAACGAAAAAGGGGAGAATGGGTCACCTATCTCTGATGTTCGTCGTGCGCGTGCACAGATTGTTCGGCTTTACGACTGCAATTTTGGCTTTCTTTATAATGCGTTTTTTGGTTTTATTAGTGGATTTTATGACTATTTGATGCCGCCAATGTAATTTTCAGACAATTTTACATCAGAATCAAAACTCTATAGCACTGTAGCAAAAGTTTGCAACAAACCCATTGAAAGCTGAAAAGAGAAAATTATTTGATAAGGCTCGATCTTTTTTACCCACATAAACTATAGACAATAGATATTTCTAAATCCCTCCACCTTTTAAACGGCTTGTTCAGGGATCAAACATGAGGTTGCGTTCTTTTGAAGTCAAAAAGTGTCATATTCGGAAAAGCCGTGATTCTAAATAATAAACAGTTTTTTTTTATCTTTTTTCCGTTTTAGGTGCTGTCAGCACTTGTTGCGATTGTCACGATGTAGATACGTAATATGCATAAATGGAACACTTGCGAATTCATGAAACAATAATCCTTTAATATACAGAACTAACCATTTCAAGTGCCCTTTACACATCAAGCATTCTAGGGGTATAGATTAGTAGGTGTGGAGGTTTAAGAGGTTTGTGGATTTTAATTCCCCCTCTCCCCATTTATTTTCTTGAAAAGTATCGAAAGTTTACAGTTAAAACTATGCCATTATTCACTATAACGCATTGTCATATTATTTTTTTTTTTTTTCTGTTGCCGTCGGTCGATATCATTTTTCGTGTTGGAAAAGCAAAGTTCCATATGGACCTATAGTTTCCAAAATTTGAAGAAGCTTCCAGTGAAAAATTTTGTACACGCAACGAACTTTTTAGGATAGGTAAATAAGTTATTCCAGAGTCAATTCCATAGCCGCAGCGAGGAAGCTGTCCAGGGGTGGAAGACACGTGACAGCCCCTCTCACTTTTTAGAGCAATTAATGCGAATTTTACCCCTCTGGCTCCCTGTGTTCTGGATTTTAAACACCTATTTTTCAACAAAACGCCAAAAATGTCCTCAAAAATCCCTTGATTCCATCGACGCTCATTGAGGGGCTTTCAATTTGCCGATCCCCCAGAATTTCAAATGTTTCCGATGCAAAGACCTGTTTAGTGTGACGTCATGAAAAAAATTGGTTCCAAACAAAGGCTCCGTCTCACTCGCTCTCGTGGGTTTTCCCATACGAAACACAGTCCAAATTTTCAAATACAAGTGCTAGTAAACAACACGTTCTTTACACGTTGTGTTTATCACACCATTGGGTTCCACGTCCCTTATAAAAATTTCCGATTGTTTCAAAAAATTTTCCGATTGGATTTATATTCCCGCGCTTTATTTCCCATAGAAATAATCGAAATTCCATAGAGACAATCAGAATTCGTGTAGATTCAAGCGCGCTGACTACAGCAACGATAGGTCTCATGATTGAAATAAGGCGAAATCATCTATGGTTCTATTCTTACAGTTTTAACAGCCACTTTTTTCTCAGTGATAAAATATGAGCCCGCTATCACAAACTTTTTGAAACATCGCGCATCGATGCACAATCACAGTTATCAGTTTCTTAAGAGCACAAAATTCTAGGATATAGGCTCATCAGCACCAGCACGGCATGTGTTGTACCTCGAACAATAGCTTCGATACGGAGAGAAGTTAGAATGATTGAGTGTCATGCCGGTGATACTACCATAAGAGACCGTGAGTAAGACAAGGACAAAACGTAGAACGTCTTTCGGTATAACTGTGATTGTAAATTCGCTTGTGATCTTTTCGGAATTATGTTACAGTGAAAAGATACTTTAAGGCAAGTGGAATCTAATGGTGCAATAAAATTTGAGAAAACTGTTGGTTAACTAGCATGAATTTGCGTTCGAAAATTTGGATCTGGTAAATCCACGAGAATGAGCGAGATAGAGCATTTGTTTGGAACTAATTCTGATCGTGACGTCATCACTAAACAGGTCTACATAGGTAGCGTTCTAGAATTCAACCATTTACTGCATCCGTGCAAAAAAGATTACATTACCCTGTGATACTGTATATCTATGTACATTGGAAAGTGCTGCTATTCATAATCTTTTCTGCATCGAGACAATAAAGGGATGAATTCTAGAACGGTACCTTAAGGATATGAATGAGCCTCTCTCTTTTCTATACCCCTCCCGCTCTTCATCAATACCTCGTCGCTTCTTATCGATGTACCCTCGTCAAACAGATTTTGACACATTTGAGGAGCTAGTTGGAAAAACGGCCTTAGCCGGCTAAGGGCCCTTTTTCCGGAGAACAACTTTTCTGAGAGAACATAGGCTCAATAATATCTCCACAAAATTTCATGACCGTACATCAAAAATTGAGTGAGATATGGGAGTTTATATGAGTAGAGGTTGCCACTTCTGCTGGTGACTATAATGACCATAATGGGGAAAATTGAAGATGGTGAAGAGGACTCGGGCAACAGTGAAAGCGAGAGTGAATACGAGGACGAATAATTTTATATTCTTTATTTTCTAATAAATTCGCCTCTTTTTTTGCAGATTTTTGGTTTGTTTTTTTTTACATCTATCATGTAGTACATATGTTCCATACAGAAAGTCGTTCTCTGGAAAAACGGAGTTAATACTCAGCGTTTAGTGAGGACTTGTCTCTGTGCAACAGGTCGTTCTATGGAAAAACGACCTTAGTAGACCTTTCGTATTTATCCAATTTCTTCTTTCCTATACAGCCAAAGCATATTTTTGTTGTACCAACTTCAACCTGAGGGTATGGATCAACTTTTTGATCCAACCCAAGCCTGATTCTTCATCTATGTTAGATTGGCACTAAAATAAAACTTTAACAGCCGTTTTCTCAGAACGCGATTTTGCTACTTAGGCCGTTTTTCCAGCTACCTCCTCATTTACGACCGCTTAATGCACCGTGAAGAAATCTTGTGACCGGTGGAGCCCAAAGGCGAGGGGCAAAGAGGGTTCCTGCGGGAGATGTTTCCACCCCCCTCCTGCCTTTGAATTTTGACTCATAGGTTGGCACAAATGACTTAGGTTGCTGGACCTGTATGGAATTCTCGTTTGAAGGAATTCGACTTTGACGCTTAATAACTTATTGAAATTAACAGGAATACCAAAACTTTTACAATTTTAAGAAAATAGACGCCGAGACCTCCTGGATTGCAGCAATAAATTAACGATTAATGAAACCAGTTTTAAGAAAACACGTTTTTAATTTTTCAAACCTTTCCCGCCAAGGTTTTGCCATAAGCAAGGCATTGGACTTATATATTAGATATGAAAATGAAAACAAGAAGCGCACCGTATATATACGGCACGCTTAAAAAAAAATAATCATAATCATATGTAAGTATATATGTATAAAGAGGATTCTCCTAAAACAGCAACGACCCCAATCAACGCACACTGGGTCAAATACAAAATTGGCCAGTTGCAATCTTCTGTTATCAGTGGCAGACCCAGAAAATTTTTCTGGGGGGAGGGGTGCGCCGCAGAAACGTCATTTCAAGTTCGGCTTGGGGGGGGGGGGGGGGGGTGGCAAAATATCTTATGACCTTTTTTTTTTTTTTTTGCTCATCAACATAATTTTAGAGCCAAAGAGCCGTCTTTTGGGGGCAAAAATCGGATGACTTTTATTTCTTTGCTCATCAATATACTTCGTGCCAGTTTTTGAGCCCGACTTCAAATCCTTGGGGGGGGGCAATTGCCCCCCCCCCCCCCCCCCAGCCCCCCCTAAATGACGCCCATGGTGCGCCGAAGAATTTTCAAATTTCAAGCGTTGCAGGAAGAAATGTTGGGCTATATTTTGTTGAAAAAAGGCAACATTTGAGCTTTTGAGACCCCTGTCTGTTACACTCTAAAGATTGAGGTGCGCAATTTGGCAACGATGAATTTTGTCTAGGTGAAAAAGGACATGATCTACTATAAAATTGAACCCTTGTGATACGAATCGGCCGAATCGGGTCAAGGGCTGTTTCATTGTCACTTGTGTTAAGCTGTAGGTATCTACCATTATGGCCCCGCGTCATCGGGGTGAATTAAGAAAAAAAAAACTGTTTAATATGCTCCTATTGTTTTACTTACATAATAATTTATTTACAAAAAATAATGAGTCTATATGGAGCAAACTTTTGCTTCATTAAATCTCCCTATAAACTAAAAACATGCGTGAAACAAAATTTAAAGATGGCGCTCGAATGAGTCTCATCTAACTATAGTTTCCTTTGTAGCAAATCACTTTTCTCAGCATAGAAAGTTGAGATTAGATGGGACTTCCCCATTATGGCGACCCAATCATTCGACCGCCATATTGAAATTTTGTTAAAAGCGTACTAGCAGAGCCGTATGTCCTGCGTCGACTATTCGACGCAACTCGCACTACACGTAAAATGAACGCTCTCTTATCTTTCTTTTCTTTTGTTCTCTCAAGACCGAGAGAGGTTCGGGCTACGTGTAGTGCGGGTTGCGTCGAATCGTCAACGCAGGACTAATGGCTCTGCTTGTACTATCGACGAATTAAAGACTGTCGCGAGATGTTCACACATTTTCAGTTATGGTTGTGAGTGTGGGACTGATCAGTAACGGCTTTTCCCGCCCCACCCGTACAGGCCCTTTCGCCTGCAAGGTGTGAGGAACATGAAGAGTGGCCGAATCGGAATCTTGAAGGCGAAACTTAGCTCGTGAATATCTCGCGACAATCTTTAATTCGTCGGAAGTACATAAAAATAGAGCCTCCATTACGCTCGCTGTAGCGAAAGTTTGCATCAGACCCATTACTATTTAGTTCATTTGTTTGCTGCTAAAATGTGCGAGCAATGGGGCTATTGCACACTTTTGCTATAAGCGATTTAATAGTCGATTATGGCGTAAAAACCTCAAAAAATAACGATGGCGGCACTAAAAACTTCCAAAATCCACTCTTAAACTCAATAAACGCAGTTATTTGCACGAGCGTAGGTAATGGTGGCCGAAGGCACTAACAATAGGAGATTCCCATCTAACAATTCTGAAACTCCATCAAGAAGTGACCAATAAGAGACTACTTTCATTTGACACCGGTGTCACTTTTGGTGTTGCGGTACCATTCATCGGATGTGGATCATCACTCTGATGACTAATTACTCTGTGAATCATCCTTGTCAGCATAGAAAGAGTGACGAAATTAAGATAGGAATCTCCCATTGTTAGTGCCTTCGGCCATCATTACGCTCGCGCAAATAACTGCGTTTATTGAGTTTAGGAGTGGATTTTGGAAGTTTTTAGTGCCGCCAACGTTATTTTTGAGGTTTTCGGCCATAATCGACTATTCAATCGCTTATAGCAAAAGTGTGCAATAGCCCCATTAGAGGGAATAGACTCAATCAGTCTTCTTTACATAAAAATATAAACTGCATGATAATATATCACTACTTTAAATCTTCCGACCGATGGACCATTTTCTGATTGGTTGATTTATTAAATTGCCCGTTTTCTAACTCAATAAACAATCCATAAAACCGAATCGATAAACTCGACGCCGGCGTTGCTCCAAGCTAAAGTAGGCTCAATCTAATAGCCTTAGGATCGTTTTCTAATGGAAATTTCGGAATTTAAACCGAACAGTTTCAGCGACCCATTGCGATATGAAATTCCTTGCGCCTTCGAAAATGCTTTGAGGAAAAAATTACAGGATAAAATAAATGCAGGATAAGCCACTTATCGGTACCTTTCTAGGTTATTCAGTCGTTTCTCTTATTTTTGCCGCTGTACTTTGATATGATAATGTTTTTTTCGAAGCCCCTATAGACGATCGAGTGCGTTTATCAAGTGTTTATCAAGTAGCGTGCGTAACAAGAAATTCTCTGTATATCTCTTTGCTCCATTAAAACATACTCAGTGGCGTCGCGTGCCATCTGGCAACAATGCAACTGCTCCATTTAAACTCATTAAATATATCGAATTTTCTTTGCGCACTGTGCAGTGTGCACCCCCTGAATTCGATATTTTACACGAGTTTACATGGATGGAATATATTGCTGCCAAATTGAACTGAACATACTGTTTATTTGATGAGGATAGATAAGGAGATATAGATTACATAGTATAGTCAATGGAAAAAAGAGAGAGATAGAAAGAGATCCTGCCTGAACCTCTGGGCTGGTTTATTTACTCCTTAGTTCATCAAGCATCTATTTGAAAAATAATGGAAGATCAATAATTTTTAGAGACTTCTCTGTTTCGAACTGTGTCGAAATATTTGCTTATTTTTCTTTCATTATGAGGCTCTTGGCATGGGCGCCCGCAGGGGGGGGGGGCAAGGGGGGCACTTGCCCCCCCCCCTGGAATTCAAAACAGTCAAAATTTCACGAAGAAAAATGAAACGACTAAAAGAAAATGAAATGTGAATCTAACAATAAGGAGTAATATAGTTGACGAACTTTATTATTAGTTTATGTTGTAATTTTAACTCACTTTTTGCAAGGAATAGTAGAATTATACATTTACTTACCATTATTATCATCTGTTGTCCGTTTTTCATAATATCAAACACGTCAAAATTATTATTATTACTTGGATACACCTAAAATGGCTTAATAATTTTATTGTACACTATTTGTATGAAAAAAAAAAAAAAAAAAAAAAATCCGTTTTTCCTCGGGGGGGGGGGGGGAGATGCCCCCCTAGACCTTCCATTGGGGTTCAAAAATGTTGCCCCCCCCTTGGAAATTTTTCTGCGGGCGCCCATGGCTCTTGGTATTAAAGCCGTCAAAAGTGCTCTTGAAGGCGGAAAATTTATCATCACTCATGACTTTCATGTCGCTCGCACTCATTTTTTCGCTAAAGTCATAGTGGCGTCATTTCAGGTTGTCTTATAGCTTGCCAAGGGGGCAAAAAATCTGATGACCTTATTTTTTTTTTTTTGCTTCTCATGCATTTGGTCCATGGAATTCTGACCTTCCAGGTCTTTGATAAGCGAACGGTTCTGCAGACATTTGCTAACGAAATTCTACCATAAACTACAATCGTAACTCTTCGATAAATTTTAATTTTTTTACTAAGTAAACTGAAATTTTGCATAACAGCGTGAAATTTAGCACGCTAAATCCAAATTCTGTCTGTATTTTTCAATTAGACTCAATTTAACTTCGGAAAACTGGAATTATCGGCACCTAACCTCAAATTTACGATCCAACACTGGTGGTAACCAAGACTGGTAACCAAGTGAAAACTAGGAAAGTTATGGAAGAAACAGAGACAAATGGAAGAACCGTAGAAGCTATGGAGGAAAACTGATGAAAACTTCGGATTCTTCGACTTTAATACCCCTCCCACCATGCACCCTAAATATGTAATTTCAAGAAGATTCAGGATAATCTGTCAAACTTTTTCTTAATTATCCGTACGGAGACACTGTTAGCATATGTTTTGTCCATAAGGAAAGTTCGTTAACAAATGTCTGCAGTTCGTAAAAATCGTCTTTGATGACTCTAATGGCCGTATTCACTTGCTATCTGGGCAAATTTTGGGAAAAATGCATTTTGTTCACAACTTTTCAAGAAATGTGAAGCTGTTATAACCTATACTCACTAAATTTGACAAATTCCTTTTGTTATTTGTTTTTTTTTTTGTTTTTTTTTGTTTTTTTTTTTTTGTTTCTTGAATTTTCTGTGTGACCCAAAATGTGGGGGGGGGGGTTTGAAGGTTTGAAAGTTTTCCGATAATTTTTGCTTCTTATGAATGCGCACTTGGTAATATAGAGGCATGCCGAGTCGTAAACTCATATACCAGTAGCGCGCATTGCTCGAATAGCATGCGACGCGTCGGATTAGACCGACCGCAAGAGCGAGCCGAGCGCCTCAAGAGGCCAGCAGACACCTTGTGGGGCGACATTGGTGCCAGATTTCTAGAAATAAATCTTCGAGATGTAAACAAATGGAATATACCAGATAGTTAAATTGTGACAATCTCACAATGAGGGCTCATAAAACATGAGTTAGACCAGGGGCGTTATTTCGGGTTCGGCTTGGGGGGGGGGGGCACATATGTGATGACTTTTTTTTTTTTTTTTTTTTTTGCTCATCAAGATTATTTTAGACACTCTACAGCCCTGCATATTTACGGCCCTAAATTCCAAAAAAACTCGTTAATGACCACCAAATTTTAGTTCAAAATTTTTTTCTTCTCCAAAAAAAAAAGGTCATTACTTTTTCACTTTTGGCCGACCCTTGGGGGGGGCAGTTGCCCCCCTGCCCTCCCGCAAATGACGCCACTGAGTTAGGTACGCTCTTTTAGGATGAGGAATTTTAGTCGGATCAAATAAATGCTGATTTCTGTGTTGGAATAAAATTAGGGTTTTAAACGAACAGTAAACCACTGGCGGCTCGTGGAGGTGAGGCGACGAAAATGAGAGGTGCACAGGATTTTTTTTAAAAATGCTTTTCACCTAACCTTTTTTGAAATTTCTATTTTTCATTCACACTTTTTGGACGATTGAAAGAAAGAAAGATGGAATAATAACCATTTTAACCTTTTTACGTTATTTTTTTAATTTTTTTTCTTTTTCCTCCCTCAAAAAATGTGAGACGATGGCTCCCTGTCGCCTCACTTGCCTCACCTGGAGCCGCCACTGCTGAGTAAACTGAAAAAAAGGAAAAAATGTTTCTGGTCATGTCATAATTCATATTTATTAGCGATGGCCATCCAGCGCCATCGAATTTTTTTAGAATCGTTCGTAAAAAGCTCTACACTGAGAGATTTTTTTTTTTTTTTTTTTAATCCAAGGTGTATAGGAATAGGTAGGTTGTGAGTTCGAATCCCGGTAGCGGCCATCAAAATTAAAGTGCACCACATACTCTTCGGATGAAAGTTAAGCTATCACCATTGACAACTGTTTTTTTTTTTTTTTTTTTTTTTTTTTTTTACTTTATCAATACCCTCCCCTCACCCACTCCCACCCACCCCCTCATCTAATTTAACAGTAGTGAGTTGCTGATTTATCAGTACACTGAAAAAAAAATTTTGTTAAGTTAGCAGGTGAAGCTGTTGAGTCAGCAATTTTGAGTTGTTAAAATTCCGCATGAATACAAGGTTTGCTGGAATAACAAACTGCAAAGTTGGTGAATCAGCAAATTGACTTTGTTAATCTGGCATGCCAAAGGTGTTGGTTCAGCAACCCATTTTTATTCAATCAGCAACTCACTACTGTTAAATCAGCAACTCACTACTTTTAAATCAGCAACTCACTACTGTTAAATCAGCAATTCACTGCTTTTAAATCAGCAATTCACTGCTGTTAAATCAGCAACTCACTTCTGTTAAATCAGGTGAGGGGAGGGGTGGGAGCGGGTGAGGGTGAGGGGAGGGTATTGATAAAGTAAAAAAAAAAAAAAAAAAACCGTTATCAATGGCGACAGGTTAACTTTTATCCGGAGGATATGTGATGCGCTTTAATTTTGAAGGCCGCCACTACCGGGATTCGAACTCACAACCTACCTATTCCTAGTCCAATACCCTAACCATTACACTGTTTCGACAGTTGAGGATGCAGGACAAAATTCCCGCATATAAGTTTGCGGGCGAGCTATTGGAAAACACGGTTGGTTTTTGTCCGATTTGCTTGAAAATTGGTACCCGACTGTATTTTTGGTCGATAATTCCGATTCTGCTATCAGATTTATAAAATTAAAAAAAAACAAGTACGAAAATATAATATTCATGTTTTTTTTTTTTTTTTTCCCTCTATAACTGAGTGTTACAGTTTCAGTCTCCCTTTTTTCTAACTTTTGAATGGTTGCAGATAAAAGTACAAAACTTGGAGGATGATAGCAACATAATACTAGCTACTAGCTGCTTTTTTACGCATCCAATCCCTGGCAAAACTGATCGCCAAAGCTCACCTAAAGTTGGTGATATCACCGAGAATTTTTGGTGCCACCTTATTTAGGTCAGTTTTGGAACACTTTTAAGTGATTTTAGGACTTTAGGTGGACAGTTTGACGAGGGTAACATTTTCAGGGAAGGGGCCATAGGGTTCATCCGGTTCATGGCCTTTATTTCAAAATTTTCAAACGGCTACCCCTATCTTGTAATATACCTCATTTATAATGGAGTAAAGTTGGAGCAAATCCAATGTCGTTTTTCTTATTTGATAGATCAAAATTAAAAAATTAATATTGATTTATTTTAAAAAATTCCCTTCGACCCTTCAAATTTTCAAATTTCAATAACTTTGGGTCGTAAATGTTTGACTGAACAAGCGCTTTCGTAGAAAGCAAGTACGAAAATCCCCGAAATTACGCTAAAATCGATCTTTAGGCCTCACAACAATGATGTTCGGAAAATTTGGAGACCGTCGCGTCGGCTCTCGCGCGCGAATCTCTTGAGTCGAGGGCCCCTGCAATAATTACCACAACAAATAATGAGGTGTCTAAAAGGATACCTTCCCTCTATCGTGCCTCTCTCCGATAACTGGGGGCTTGGAGATTCTCCCTGAAAAATGTGAAAATGAAGTAAGTGCTCTCGGAGCGCGTTTTTACGCTGCTTTAGCTCTAAAATTCCGTTAAATTTCCACGATAGCAGATATCCGAATTTTATTTTTTGGCCGCCTTGTAATATTATTTTAATACCACGGCAAATGCAATGCGTATGCCCTACATTTTTTTACAGCTAGCGCCTGAATAAATCTGCATTTTTCACTTCAAGTTCACACCGGTTCACCCGATTCTTAGCAATTTTGACGGGGCTCGCGAAAAATGAGACCAAAGAGTAAAGAAGAATAGAAATTGAATGAGCAGCATGTGAGCCTGCGTGGTCTACTCTGATGAGATTCTAAATGAAAAACGGCTTCTGATTGGCTTACGAACCTGTGTTTTAAAGCCTTACGGAAGTTGGCGTGGTTTTGGTTCTAGGCCGTTTTCCTCGAAACCTGTGCAAAATTTCACTAGCCAAAGTTCTGTAAATCAGTTGAGCAAATTTTCCAGATAGGTTGAACGTGGCATTTTCTTTCAAAAATGGTGTAGTAATTAACAGGAAAGCAAAAAGTGTTCTTTACGAGCAGACCGAAAACAAAGGACGGTCTCTGATTGGAGCTGGAAGGCTGTGTCCAGATTATTTTCGGCCTCATATTATCTCGTCGTAATTTTTTGGATTATTTTTCTTAAAACTGTTACATACAACATCCAATTTTAGTACCAAAAATTCTTTTAATCAAATATTCTTATTTTCATGAACAAATTGATGTTCGTATTACAAATCGTAAATAGATTCTCACATCGATACACTTATTGTTGCTTGGAAATGGCACTCTCTTATTTATGAGTTGTGAGATCGCTATTCCAAACTTTCCATACGAACAATAGGGCTCTTGCAAACTTTTGCTATGTAAGCAAATAAATAGTCCAATCTGATGATCTGAGACCAACGGAAATCACGAAAATCACACTAAGAAAGTCTAAAATTCAGTAATAAACTTACATAACTGCTATGACGGCAAGATCGTAATGGCGATTCAACGCAGGTATCATGGGAGATTCCTGTCTATTAAGTCACATACTGTACGGAAACACAGAGATATGTCTCACTTTAGATAGGAATCTCCCATGATACCTGCGTCTCTCCGCCGCGCCGTTAAGCCCGATTCTGAGAGTAAATTTCGTGATTTTTAAGTGTACTCATCGTCATTATTACAGGATTTTGTGGAAGAATCAACTCTTAAATCCTCTCTTGCAAAAGTTTGCAAGAGCCCCATTAACATTAATTGATGTTGATTCAAGATTTTCAGTTTTATATGTCACTGACGCCCAAAAATGTTTACTCCAGGGGACTTGAAACCCCAACATTTTGGAGTGAGACTCCGTGAAAGTTTTGAGGTAAAGTGAAAATGCGACAAATATCGATAGAAAACCCTTCATCTGCACTTTCTTAATATTTGCAGTTTTTTGCGAAGTAATAATTCTTGTGGCCACAGTGATCAATTTAACATAAAAAAGGCCCCCTAACTCAAAAAGAGGGGCTTTTTGGAAAACATTTGTGCGAACAACAATATCGGCAATTGCCTCTTCCTTAAGGATATGCACTTGGGGATTGTTTCGAGAAAACTTGAAAAATATGTTTGACCCCCTCTCCTCTCCAAAAAAGAATCCCAAGGGACTGTCTATGGGGCTTTTGAAAGGGTCAAAATTGAAAAATTTGGGTTCAATCTCCCCTTAAACTTATTCGTTCCAAAAATTTTCAACCATGCCGTTGGTGAGAAAAATGCCTGATGTGGATGGTCTGGGACACTGCAGTGGCGAATTCAGAAAAATTTCCGGGGAGGAACATGCCTGTGAAATTTTGAAATTTGTGTCGAAGCGTCAAAGGAAGCACTTTCCGGCTATTTTCTGTGGAAAGAATGTGAAATTTGAGGCCTTTTGGTGGGGGGGGGGGGGTTACGTGCCCCTTTCCCCCGTGGATTCACTGCTGACACCCTGTCTACTTTCAAATTGTGGGGGAAGGGGGTGGTTTTTTTCATAAATTAAAAAGAAAAACAAACAAAGCAAAAGGTGCGCAATAGAACAGTGTCATATTATTAAAGCGTTTTTGTTTCATAGAGCTCAACAGATCATTTTGTTAAATTAAAAATAAATTGCTGCTAGTTCAATATTTTAAATTTGGTAAGATTGCAAATATGTTTATTATTTTGACAAAACATAGATGAGCTAATTACCAAACAATAAATTGTTGGTTTGACAACTAACTGTAGCTATCTTAAACACCGAGTTTTGCCGATAGAGCAATTGCTTTGCTAACTCACCTAACAATAATGCTAAATCAACAAAAACACTAAATTGTTAAAATAGCAACATTGCATTTTGGTGAAGCAACACGGCATTATTGCTGAATCAGCAAATACTGCTGTTGAATTAACAAATACTCTAGATTGCTGTAATAGCAACATTCAAGTTTGTTGATGCAGTAAAGCATCAATGCTGAATCAGCAATTACTACTGTTAAATTAACAAATACGCTAGATTGCTGTAATAGCAACATTCAAGTTTGTTGATGCAGTAAAGCATCAATGCTGAATCAGCAATTACTACTGTTAAATTAACACGTGATACTGTACATTTAGCAAATAAATTATAATGCTAGTATAGCAAACGCAAGTTTGTTATTTTAATAATTTATTTTTTTCAGTGTAGTGAGTTGCTGATTTAACAGTAGTGAGTTGCTGATTGAATAGAAATGGGTTGCTGAACCAACACTTTTGGCATGCCAGATTAACAAACTCAATTTGCTGACTCACCAACTTTGCAGTTTGTTATTCCAGCAAACCTTGTATTCATGCAGAATTTTAACAACTCAAAATTGCTGACTCAACAGCTTCACCTGCTAAATTAACAAAAAACTTTTTTCAGTGTAGGTATTTCGTTTGTGTTAAAGAAACTGCACGGTGAAATGTTGACTAAGGGAGAATTAGTTTAACCCAAAGAAAATGTCTGCATGCTACGCAAGTAAAAGATTCCTTGTTGTGACAGTGATAGTGATTCTTCTTCATGCAATCAGAACTTCAGGTACTTTGAGCAAGGAAAACTGTCATAAGTAAACGTGTTTCTTTGTCTTTAGAGAGGTGATTTCTCTCGGTGTATCTAGTTCAGAAATAGCATTAAAACGACGATTTATCGAAGGCTGAAGGATGATATGATAATATAATATGCACTTATACGAAATCATTGCAAAGTGCCCTAGTTGTAGACCAAAAACTAGATTTTTTTTAAAAAAACAATGTGAATTTTGATAAAAAATCGATTTTTAATCGAATATAATCAATTTTGTTAATCGCGTAATCGATTTTTATTCGAATATAATCAATTTTGTTAATCACGTAATCGATTTCTCAGAAAAGCAAATATTCGATTGTCGATTATTCATTAAAGTCAATAAACAATCGGCCACCTCTAATAGGAAGTTTACTGTAGAACTAGCAACACTGTTGTCATGATAAGCGTTTCAACTTTTTAAACTGAGTATATACACACCGGTCATAACCATCCATTAGGTGCCAACAAACCCTATTCTGATGGACGATTAATGGTCTTTGTGTCTAGTTTTTTTCCACCCTTTCTTCCTCTTCTTCGTCCAATCCTCCGAATACATACTCGATGCATTTCGTTTCAACCGATAGTATATAATGCGTACAATCAGTGAGGCTAAGACGCAGGCCGCACACGCACTAACTAACGCATCCCAGAGTGCATCGCGCGCCTCGGGGGGAGAGTCAACGTCTTTCACGTCAAGTTCACGTGCACGTGTGAAGTGGTATAGACTATAGAGAGGTACTTACATACAATGTGTTCTGATCGATTATCGATTGTCGTCTCGAGTGGCGGGATACTGGCATATCGCATGTATGGATTGGCAACGTTGAATTTTGTTTATTAATAAACTTACGGAAAATATTTAACTATATATGTAGAATAGAGTGTGTTGGTGTCCGGTGACCACCCCCGAATTTCACCTTTGGCGTGCGTTTGGACAGGCATGATACATCGTTGCAAAATTGCATACTTTCGCTTTACACTGTTTTAGTAGAGCAATACATCGTATCGATTGACGTTCGAGGACCTCCAGGAGCGGCGGCTCGTGCTATTTGGCAGCAATGTTTTCCCGTCCATTTGATTCTATGTTAAACAATCGATTTGACAGTGAAGCAGCGCTTCACCTGTTATCGATTGTTTTAGTTAGATTTAAATGGAGGGGAACCATAGTTGCCAAATCGCACGAGCCAACACTGACCTCCAGTTCCAAACGAACTCTGATTCAATGTATTTTCCACATAGGTGCATTTTTCAACGGAAATTGAGGCTTTTAAATCAAACGACGGGGCTCTTGCAAACTTTTGTTTTGTCTATAAGCAAATAAATAGTATACAATCTGATGTAAAGACCAGCAAAAATCACGAAAATCATACGAAAAAAGTCTAAAATTTAGTATTGAACTCACATATAACTGCTACAACGGCAAGTTCGTAGGTGCGATTTGAATTCAACAGGGGCGTGCCGTGGGGGGGGGGGGGGGCATGTGGGTACCCTTGCCCCGGTCGGAACTCTCCGAGGGCGGCAAAATCAGGGTGAACAACCAAAATAAAAAAAAGTTATCAAATTTCAAAATGAATCACAGAGGGTGGCAAAAATCAGTGTGTTACAAGCAAAAAAAAAAAAAAAAAAAAAAAAAAAAAAAAAAAAAAAAAAAAAAAAAAAAAAGAGTAATGAAATTTATAATTTTAAGGGGCGGCAAGATTGCATTACTGCCTCCCCCCCCCCCCCCCCCTCGCTCGCTGAAAACCACTGCACGCCCCTGTAGTTCAATGCAGGTATCATGGGAAATTCCTGTCTATTATGTCACTTTCTCTACGACAAACAGAGATATGTGTCAATTTAGATAGGTATCTCCCATGATACCTGCGTCTCTCCGACATTAAGTCCGATTCTGAGAGGAAGTTTCGTGATTTTTTTGTGTACTCATTGTCATTTTTCCTATGCAAGAATCGACTCTTCAAACCCCTACAGCAAAAGTTTGCAAGAACCCCTTACAAATGCGGCCTTTTGCCCTTATTATGAATTCTACTTTATAAAGGTTACTCATGAGTCATGGGTCGCTGTTTATTGAAACAGTGCAATTTAACAATGGTTACTACCAGCAGCGAGGCGTGAAATTTGGCAACGATGTAATTTCCCCATTTAAACTTATTGAAAAAATCGGATTCTTCGGTCATCGGTGATGACTAGATGTTTCGACCTTTCTATTGAGTTTAAAGGGGGACGTTGCCAAATTGAACGCCTCTGGTTATACTATATGGCAATTGTGCACGTTTTACAATTCTAGACCAATAGACTGTTTAGTAGAGCAATTTATCGTATCGATTACCATCCGAATACCTCTAGTTCCTAACCAACTCTGATTTTAATGTATGTATTTTCTCCATAAGCGCATTTTTGAACGGAAATTTAGGCTAATAAATCAAACAATTAATGTAACATTATTGCGTTTATGAATTCTACTTCCACAAATATGCTCAATTGTGCCTAGTTCCACAAATAAATCTGTCGAAATCAGTGGCGTAGCGTGCTATTTGGCAACGTTGTACTTTCCCATGGGGAAACTCATGTATAAAAGGTCAAATGCTAAAGTGTTCACCAAACAACTTTTAGTTCGATCTTTTTCACAGGTTTAAATAGCCCAACTGTGACGTTGCCAAAGTGCACGCTACGCTTCTGGTTGAAATCAATACCTGGCCCTCAAGTTGATCTGAATGTATAATCTTTGGCATACCTATCTATAGGATAGCATCATTCTTAAAAGGTCACTGGACTTAGGTCATGAGCGTAGTGTTGTACACTGGTCATGATTTGAAGCTATAAAAACGCTTTGCTTTCTATAACTTGACATTCTCTTCTGTACCTACTTGTAATAGGATACATTGAGGCTACCGTCGGAGAGACTCATGAAACATCAGATGTACTCCTTTTTAGAAACCTGTGTTACGGATGAGTTTGGATATTTTCGGACGAGCACACCTAATTTTTTATGAGTCATCTTGGAGTAGTTTAAACGTGGGTGTTTTAAATACATTTTGTTGATTTATTTATCCGGCCATTAAATTATTTATTTGATTCCTGATCTAAAATAAAAGTATACGAAGCCGTAAAACTAAAGTGTTCGGTTTCGAATTTTCAAAATGAAGGAAACAAGGAATCTGAAAGTTCGAGTCGAGATTCTCTGATGCAGCGGCTCTCAATTCAGAACAGCGTCCCCATTCAGAGTTTACTTTCTACGAGATGAAAGTCCCAAGATCAGAGAGAGAAAGAACACTATAGACAGCTTGCCATCGAATCAGGCGCCGGGTGTCTGGAGATCAGTCGTACGTTGAACCTTACCGTTCATTTCAGTGGCGTAACGTGCACTTTGGCTACGTTGTAGTTCGTCCATTTAAACCTACGGAAAAGATCGAAGTATTGGGTGTTCGGTAGACACTTTCGAATTCGACCTATTTCGTGGGTTTAAAAGGACACAGTACGACGTTTCCAGATTGCACGCTACGCCACTGGTTTATTTTTTGGCTGGACTTTGTGCGCGATGGCGTTTCGGGAACTTTCCAATCGCAAGAGACCGGTAGCGGCTTGTGCACTTCAGCAATGATGCTTTTTCGTCCATTTGAATCAATGTGCATCAATCGATAGTTGGTGGAGCAGCGTTTCACAATAAAGTCGATTGTTTTATGTAGAATTAACTGGAGGAAAAACATAGTTGCAAATAGTTGTAGGAGACGCTATGCAAAGATGGAGACCAAGTCACAACCGGCTAGCGATATAACGTCATTTAAAATTGGGTTACGATAAAATTATGAACAAATGGCTCAAAAAATTATTTTCGTTACTTTTGGCGCATACAGAAAAAATAGATAATAACACTTTGGTAGCGGTGACAAAACCTTTGGTAGAAAATGACCCAGCAAAAGACTTCTATTGATCCCACCAATAAAGCTTTGCTTCACCCAGCAAAATGTCTTCAGTTAGGCGTAAAAAACCTTTGGTTAGCTCTACTAAAGTCTTTTGCTTTTCAACCAAAGGTTTTGTCGGCGCTACCAAAGCGTTTTTCCTGGTTTTTTTTTTTTTTTTTTTTTTTTTTTTTTTCCCCTGTGCAGTTTGCAGATCTCAAGCGGAAAGTTTTTAGTTCATTGATGATTCAGCCGGTTCTACATACAGTCTAGTTCATCAGTAGCGTGACTAAATAATCCACGAAAATACTCTAGTCTGCAGGGACGGATTTACCATTACGCAAAATACGCAACTGTGTAGGGCCTCAGACCTAAAAAGGCCTCACTTCACGAATAAAGGGGAGAAAGAAGAGAAGAAAAAGACAGAAAAAGAGAGACAAATATAGGCAAAGAAAGAAAAGGTGATAAAAAGAGAAAAAAAGAGAGAAAATGAGAGAAATATTTAGAAAAAGAGAGGAAAAGAGAGAAATAGAGAGAGAAAGGAGAGAGGAAAAGAAAGAAAAATGATAGTAAAAAAAAAGGCAAAAAGATAATATAATAACAACTTTGCTGGAAAAAAAACAGTTTAAAACTAAATTTAAATGCCTTCTTAAAAAAAAAAAAAAAAAAAAAAAAAAAAAAAAAAAAAAAAAAAAAAAAAAACCCAAACTCAAACCCACCTTCTTTCTGATGGATGCCCTCAGAACCCGGCAGGTCATCGTACCCTTTTTCTTGGGGGCCTCAAATTCAAAATTGCGTAGAGCCTCAAGAGATATAAATCCACCCCTGCTGATCTGTATTTGTACAGGCAGTCTTAACGATCGGCTTACAGAAAAAAGTATAAACGACCGAGCCAGGAGTGCGTGCACAGAAAAATAACACGTTTTTCCTTATTTAATTCGACCCATTGAAATTACGCGCGAATGATTGAAATCAGTCGAATTCTAATTTCGGCGAGATTTCGATCATTCACCAAGAAAGTAGAGAGACGCGTTTTCTTGGAAACCAGAGCTGCCATAACGCAAGGTAGCGGTTCCGGGCGGAGTAGGTGCGCAGGTGCGGGTAGCGCGGGTGCGTGCAACCGGTGCGGGGGCGGGGTGGACAGTGGTAGCTCAATTGTTTGCAAGTGTAACGGTATGCATCTCTGCAATGAGACGTTTAATACATCTACGAATATGTTTGCGGTTTATCAAAGAGCATCAGGCTCACCGCACAGTAGAGTGAGTCAATGGGAGAGGCCGGACAATGGACATGGCATGATGACTTTAAATCAGTGGCGTCGCGTGCAGTTTGGCAACAATGTATTATATCCATTTAAACTCACGTAAAAGATCGATATCAGGGGGTGCACAGTGCACAAGGAAAATTCGATATATTTAACGAGTTTAAATGGAGCTGTTGCATTGTTGCCAGATGGCACGCGACGCCACTGCTTTAAATGCATGTATCTTTGTCAATACGCAACTTGGGAAGTTTTTCTTATATTTAGCTACTCTATATACAATTCTATGAGAAAGGACCTTATTCAAAATGGGCATAATTGGCCCATGACGGATTTTCACCGGCTTTTAGTATGTGATAGAGGTAAGGTAAACACCCCAGTAGCCGGCACCCCTAAAATTTGCACCAGTACCCGGCACCTATTTTTCACATCATGAAAAATATTGGTTTAGTGGCAATTTTGGTGTTTTGCGTATTTTTTTTTTTTAATGTTTCACACTTGAGGTCTCAGAAGAAAACCACCCAAAACGCACCAGTATTGCCACCAAATTAATACTTTTCACATTGTAAAAAAAGGGGTGCCGGGTACTGGTGCAAATTTCAGGGGTGCCGGCTACTGGGGTGTTTACCTTATATCTCAGGAGCACGGAGATGGTCAGTTTTTTGCTGAACGCCACCTGGGAGCGGGGGAGGGGGGGCAGGGGGTCAAAGTCAAAACCTTCAAAGTCCCATAACTTTCACCAAAATCAATATTTTGACTTGTACTTTGCGCCAAAAGATTTGTCTTAAAGAAAGCTTTCGATTGATGTGTATGAAAATTAAATTATACAAATTTTAAACCAATATTTTTCAATTTTTACAATTTTTCCAACTTGAAATTTTTGGTTTTTTGAGCCTGAAAAATACGCGCAACGGGTTGATGAGAATAAAATACTATAGGAATAAAAGTCAAAGCTATGTTCTTTTGAATGGCATAAACCGCGATCCGGGGAAATGCTTCGTTCAAAAGTTATAAGCGCCTAAAGTTGCGCACCTCCGAAATCACGGTGCGTTCAGTGCATGTTTTCAGTGTCGCGTACCGATCTCGGGTGAGCAAGGGTGACGCGCGCCATTGAAAAGTGAAAACATGCACTGAACGCACCGTGATTTCGGAGGTGCGCAACTTTAGGCGTTAATAGCTTTTGAACGAAACATTTCTCCGGATCGCGGTTTGTGCCATTCGAAAAAACATAGCTTTGACTTTTATTTCTTTAGTATTTTACTCTCCTCAAACCGTTGCGCGTATTTTTCAGGCTCAAAAAATCAAAAATTTCAAGTTGGAAAAATTATAAAAATTGAAAAAAATTGATTTAAAATTTGTATAATTTAATTTTCATACACATCAATCGAAAGCTTTCTTTAAGACAAATCTTTTGGCGCAAAGTACAAGTCAAAATATTGATTTGGGCAAAAGTTATGGGACTTTGAAGGTTTTGACTTTGGACCCCCCTCCCCCCACCACCCCCTTACCAGTTGACCAAAATTAAAAAACTGGCCATCGTTGAACGCGTCTTCACGAGTTCTATCGATCCTGAAAACATGAATTTTTTTGCCGATAGCCCATTCCTTATGGGAGCTGGATCAACCTCTTTGCATTTTTAGTCACTTATATTCCTTGTCCGACCTTTTCCATTGATTCACTCTACTGTGCGCCGCCGTATTTGGCCCAGTTGACGGGCGAGCGGGGGGTGGGGGGGGTGGGGGTCGGCACAAGCGCGGGCGGTTGCGGTCTCACGTTGAAAGTGAATAATATTATTTGGGTCTTAATTTGATTTCTAGAGCGAGCTCGTATTTATAAGACTTGTGGCTGCCGCTGTCCATTTAGATAAATTGACATGAGAAAAATAAGACGAATAAGCTAATTTTGACTCTCACCCGATGAATTATCGAGGATAAAATCTAATTGTTTCAAATTAACAGCCTTGCTAATTTTTTTTTTTTTGGTTTTTGTTCTGTTTTGTTTTGTTTTTTGTTTTTTTGTTTTTTGTTTTTTTGTTTTTTGTTTTTTGTTTTTTTTTGTTTTAGCGAGATAATCACTTGGAGGATTGTGGTTTTTGGCACTGACGGATTCAGGAATTTATCCTTTTCTCTCTCTTTTCCCATTAAAACGCGTGCGTTAGAGGAGGATAGATCAGAGGTAGTCACGTGATTTTCACCCCCTCTTCTATATCCTTTTCTAACACATGCGTTCTAATGGAAAAATAGAGAGAAGGACAATCTCTTGGATCCGTCGGTGGTTTTTGGTTCACATGGTTTTCTTTGTTTTTTGGTTTTTTTTGGTTTTGTTTTCTTGTTCTCACATCAGGAAGGGAAAAGCGAGTTAGCAGCAATACCGAGCAGACATCGAGGTCCGTTGTACTAATTACTCACGTGTTGTGTATTCAGTTGACCGCGAGCTTTGGCGAGAAATCGGGAGGCACGCACAGTGTAGCAAATGACCAATCTAGCTGTGCAAAAGTCCTGGCGTTCGCTGTATTCTCAGCGAGGTGCGAATTTTTGTCGAAATGAGTCACAAAACAGTACACGGAAGCCCTCCAAGCAAGAAAAGTACATAAGTGAGTTTTAAAAAACTCATAATTTGAGTTTTTATGTGCCAAAATTGATTTATTATATAGTGTCATGTTTAGCCGAATCTAGAATAATTACCAACATCACTTTTCTCGTGATTATTGGCCACATAATGGCTTAATTCACATCTTCTTCTGTGCGCCGTAGTTTCTTGATAGAGCCATCATCATAACTTGAGGGGTGAGGGACCCCCCCCCCCCCTTCCTTTAATAAGAAAAAGATAATGAATAATACTAATAAAAAAACAAAAACAAAAACAAACAAAAATTATATGGATGCATTCAGGAAACGGATTCCTCCAATTTATCTTTGAAGCCTTTCACAATTAAAAAGTGCAAGGGCTCAACAAAATATTTGTTAAGGATAAGGGAGAGTAAATAGCTGCCAAGTAGCAAAATTAGACCGAAAACGTTTAAGGTTTATCGCAAGTTCTCTTGGGGAAAAAACTTGCAATAAACAGTCGCATTGAAATCATATTTTTTACGTAAACGGAACTTTTATGGGTTGTTTTACTGCACTGCAACGGAACCTTTTTTGGTAAAGCCGCAAAAAATGGGAGAAAAACATACAAACAATAACATTTTATATGCATTGATATTCTCATTTTTTGATGAATATGAGAGTACCATAATGTTTTCTTGTATGGGCATAATCCCGAATTTTTCTGTCGTTCTTTTGCGGCTTTACAAAAAAAGTTCTATTTAACTGCAGTAAAACCTCCCGTAGAAAAGGCGTTTACGTTAGTAAGAAAAATTATCCCTGTAAGACCGTTTAAAGCAAATTTTTCCTTACGTTTTCGGTCCATTTTCGCAACTTTAGACTACACTTCTGAATATACTGTCCCCGATATTTTGGTAGGAAGATCAACAGACTTTGCAAAGAATTGACCTCCAAATTTTTTTGAAACACCTCTTTTGAGTGCTTTCATTGCATGTTATTGGATCTTTTTTGTAATTTGTTTGCAGCCTTCCCTTCAAAAAAAAAAAAAAAAAAATAACTGTGGAACTTAAAACTTGGGTCGCAACATTACGCTGAGAACTCCTATCCAATCTCTCCACAGTGCCAATTTAAATCAGAGAGTTGATAAATACGGTCAATCTGTTTATTGAAATGAATAGAAGCGCATGGCGGAGGTAGAACCTATATGAGGTCATATGTCATGAGGTATATATTCGGTGACTGTAGCCCACCTCGTGTTAGCGCGCGCGCAGCGCTTTGCAGTGGAGGGAGCGACTTAAAACTCAAATATCTTTCGCGGTCGCAGACGGTCGCAAAAATCCTATATCTTATATTATATTTGTAAGAATAAATCTTATATTATATTTGTAAGAATAAAGCTAAGTTCCCGGAGAACCGTGGCACCGTTCGGGAGGGGTCTGGTACCGATCGGTCGGGCTCGGCTCCAATGCTTCGGGAAAAATATAAGTTTTTCCGTGCGGGCCCCACGTCCCTTTTTAAAATGCTAAAAACTTTTCTCTCAAAAAGTTGTGCGAGTGCGAAAAGGATGCGAATCAGTTCGTTTTGCAAGGGTGGGAGAGAGAAGCGAGATTTTGTCGTCCTTTTTTAAATGCATACGTGCGGAAGAGCATACGATTTTGTACGCGTGTGAGCGAGAAACGTGATGCTCTGACAATTTTTTTTTTTAATTCGATCGCACGATTTGACGTTACCATGGCGATCTTCATCATATGTTTTACTCGCGGAAGGAACCGTTCGGGTAGACGCATTTTAATAAGGTCCGTGAAGCTATCAACGCTTTTTCTATCAACGTTTTTTTTTTTTTTTTTTTTTTTTTTTTTTTTTTTTTTTTTTTTTTTTGTGAACACCCTATAGTTTGGGTTTCGATAGAATTTGCGAGAGTTGTAGGGGTTCCCAAAATATGATATTGCCAATGCTGCTGCGGCTCAGTGAATGTTGATTGTTTTTCTGCGTTGATGTATAATACCTGTTTGATTTATTTTATTGGTTTGAGGGCTGAAAAATATGGTTACAGATTTTTTCATTTTAAAGTTGGCGATTTGAGTTGTTTTTGTTGCAGTTCGGGTTTTGGCGAGGTTATGATGTTTTTAAGGTCTGTTTTTTTCCGATTTAAATAAAAAAAAAGAAAACAAAGTTTCGATAGATCTCTTGAGCCGTTAGTATGTAGTTTTTATGGTTCATTTGATTGAGTACCTGTTATTTTTTAATCTGTGCAGAAATATTAGTGGGCCAGTGCGACGTTTATTTCAAAATAGATGGTTCTTTTAGTGATGACTTGGTGATGACGTCATCCGGTGATGAGCGTTCCAAACAAAGACAAACTGTCTCTCTTGCTCTCACGTAACCCTCATGTTGTACTGCTATACTCTAATTTTAAAAAACGTATGTAGAGACATCTTTTGTGAAATTTTTTTTTTGGGAGAAATGAATTCCTCAATTTTAATGCGATTTTGCTATTAACATGCCGTAATACGAGGCCCTGTGTATACGAATCAGGACACTAGAAAGAGATGGGTATACACGATTGGAGGTCACGGGAGAGTGGGTGAGATAGTTCGGAACGCTATGCGAGTTTCGTCACTACCGATTGCAACCGATGAGTGCATTATTGTTGTAATTTTTGGCTAACCGTTGACTTCACACTAAAACTCTACGGTGAACTTGAGATTCCCTTAGATGCTGGAACTGGGTCCGATGGACCCGTTGCGTCGTACGCTAAAATCGGCTGCCAGTAGCTGTTCACTGGTTATACAAACTTGAGCATCGTGAAGTGTCTAAAAAAAATCTAAAAAATAGGAATTTCATCATTTGGGGGGGGGGGGGAGGAGGTGACCATTCAAAAGCGTCAATCCCCAAAAAAGATAAGCCAAAAGCGCTAAAACATTCACGAAGAAATTTTTGAAAAAGTAGCCCAAAAACGACAATTTGCTGCAAAATCAGTAGTCAAAAAGCGCTAAAGGAATGACCCTAAAATCTTAGACGAAGTTTGCCTGGATTTTCGAGCCAACCTATTTCAAAAAATTACTGTCGTTAATAAAGGGCTGTTTGAAAAAGGCATAGTTTTCCCGCGCAAAGTTTCTCTTCCATTCATATATAGATTTTTGATATTCACTGAAACGTAATGTCTTATTGTCATGTCAGTTCAACGAAAGGTTATCGTAGGTGTGCGATCTCGGTCATGCGTATTTGTTTGCTTATCCCGAACTTCTCATTTTATTGTGAACGCAGGTTTCTTACTCTCGCTATCTCTTTCTCTCCTTCCCTTCTTCTCTCTGTACAGTTCTAAATCGTATAATCCACATGCGCTAATACGGTGAATCCAAATGCGCCGATTCTGGGGGTTTCGGCGTCTCCATGAGCGCCAAAAAAAAATTGGCGGTTTTGGATCTTTCCCTCTTGAGAACGACTACCCCTAAAAATGTTTAAGTTTCATGTAAGGGGGTTTGGGCCAGGGTTATGCTATTTATGCCCCTCCAAATAATGACTCCTGTTTTCTAAACCTTTGGTGTACCTGAGAAAATAACACTTATTTAGTATTTCAGGAATAATAGAGTAAGTTTTTAGATTTCGTTCTTCGGAGCAAGATTAGATGGGCGAATAGCAAACGAAGTTAGGGAGTGGATGATATCGAGTCAAAGTCTTTGCTCGAATAAACAAAAATCACGCGCAAGACGCGAAACGGAACGCTTGGCCGCGAAGCGGCCACCGGCCACTAGTACCAATATAATTCGGAATCAGCATAGTTTTCTGAACACGCTGAAGTATTTTTCAACGCGGATATGCGAGGATATCGGAAAGATTCAGCCTTTCAAAGTTTGAAAACCTCGGTTTTTTAACGGCAAAGTTGAAAAAATTGGGAGGAGTTAGAAATTTGTTTAAATTATTGAATCAGTTGTTCAACTTACTCTCTGAAGATCCAGAAACCATGGAAAAAAATACGACTGGTCATTTTCATCAATCAGAAAGTTACCAGAGGCCTATGAAGTTCAATTAAAAACACAGGTTATTTGACGAGTGCTTGTTTACTCGTTGCGTTCCCAATCATTTCACCGGTCTAAATCGGGCATTTCGCTGAAATACCAATGGATATCATGTCAGAAGACATTTATGAACCTATTATCAGTGTTGTCAAACGTCATTTTTGACTTTGATTTTACGACTTTTGCACAGCTAGATCTGTCATTTGCTACACTGTGGCACGTGGTCTGTGGGAATTGCACTGTATTGCTTCCAACACGCCGCAAAAGCGGATCCAGGAATTTTTATTTCTCTCTTCACTCACTCACTCACTCACTCACTCACTCACTCACTCACTCACTCACTCCCTCACTCACTCACTCACTCACTCACTCACTCACTCACTCACTCACTCACTCACTCACTCACTCACTCACTCACTCACTCACTCACTCACTCACTCACTCACTCACTCACTCACTCACTCACTCACTCACTCACTCACTCACTCACTCACTCACTCACTCACTCACTCACTCACTCACTCACTCACTCACTCACTCACTCACTCACTCACTCACTCACTCACTCACTCACTCACTCACTCACTCACTCACTCACTCACTCACTCACTCACTCACTCACTCACTCACTCACTCACTCACTCACTCACTCACTCACTCACTCACTCACTCACTCACTCACTCACTCACTCACTCACTCACTCACTCACTCACTCACTCACTCACTCACTCACTCACTCACTCACTCACTCACTCACTCACTCACTCACTCACTCACTCACTCACTCACTCACTCACTCACTCACTCACTCACTCACTCACTCACTCACTCACTCACTCACTCACTCACTCACTCACTCACTCACTCACTCACTCACTCACTCACTCACTCACTCACTCACTCACTCACTCACTCACTCACTCACTCACTCACTCACTCACTCACTCACTCACTCACTCACTCACTCACTCACTCACTCACTCACTCACTCACTCACTCACTCACTCACTCACTCACTCACTCACTCACTCACTCACTCACTCACTCACTCACTCACTCACTCACTCACTCACTCACTCACTCACTCACTCGCTCACTCACTCATCTCTCTCTCTCTCTCTCTCTCTCTCTCTCTCTCTCTCTCTCTCTCTCCCCCTCTCTCTTTCTCTCTCGTGCTATCTGTGGTGCTCTGTCAAACGTTTCAGCGGATTAAGGTTCTGCAAAAGGTGCTGGCTTATTGTCGGATACTGTGATATGCGGCACACTATGCTTTTAGAGGTTCCTTTAAATGTTTTTGTTAGTGTTGTGGTATGGGACGGAAATTGGGTGATTCTAATGGGGCTCTTGCAAACTTTTGCTGTGACCAAATGAGTAGTCCAATCTGATGTAAAAACCAGCGAGAATCACGAAAATCATTTGAAGAAAGTCTAAAGTTTAGTAATAAATATGTGGCGGCCTATCAAGGTCGCACATATTGTCACACACCTGATTGGGCGCACTAATTAGTCCGAAATCATATAAATACACCGTGATCTCAACCAGCTGATCACTCAGCTCCAGCAGTAGGACGAACGCGGAGAACGAACCCAGCCGGCCGGCCGTCAACACGTAAAACGGCCCTTCTCAGGGCCACCAACAAATGTAGCATTTCCCTACAAATACACATAACTGCTATAACGGCAAGATCTTAATGGCCGATTCAACGCAGGCGTCGTGGGAGATTCCTGTCTAATTTTTCACATTCTTATTGGAAACATATCAGAGGTGTGTCTCAATTTAGACGGGAGTCTCCCATTATACCCGCGTCTCTCCGCCATTAAGCCCGATTTTGAGAGTGGATGTTATGATTTTTTAGTTTACGCATCGTCATTTTTACAGGTTTGTATGCAAGAATTAACTCTTTAATCCCATATAGCAAAAGTTTGCAAGAGCCCTATTTTATGTGATCAACTTGAAAAATATACCTACATGTTTAAAAGAATTCCGGGCCCTAGCACAAAAGTGCCGACTCCCCTCTTTACTCTTTAAGTGGGGGCCCTGGCTCTGCGTGACAGCTTTCATCTAACTATTTTTTTTTGCAACTCATCTCATTTAAAATTCTACCGAAAACTTTCCTTATCGGACTGCCCCGCCACGTGGGTAACCCATTAAAAGCACAACCAAACCTATAGGAGGAAAAAATAAAAAGTATAAAAAAGAAAAAGAAAAAAAACTCGGCGGCTATTCGACATAAAAAGCCGAAAATTGGCACACTTATGTATTTTGACGAGACAAATTCAAATTTCGGGGTTTCAAAGTCCCCCGACTATTTTTGGGGGGTTTTAGGGGGTTGACCCCAAAATCATTTTTGGGCCCCCAATCTCCCCCCCCCCAAATGCCCCCAAGCATAAATAATCAATTGGTGCAAGAATTGACGTAAAATCTCCGGAAAAATTTCTAAGCTGAGGTAGTTTAGTCAAAAAGCTCGAATTTGATGGTTTCAAAGCCCCCTGACTATTTTTTGGGGGGTTTTGGGGGGTCACCTCCAATTTGGTATAGGGAGACCCCCCTTTAGAAGCGAAATAAGTTAAAAAATTGAGTCAAAGTGGTGTTCCTGATCTTAAAACACATAATAACATTTAGTTTATCAAATGAGATTCATTTTTGGTCCCCAACCCCCTCAAAATAGCCTTCAAGCATGAAAAACCCAGTTTTTGCAAAAATGGTCGTAAAATCTCCAGAAAAATTTCTGAACAGGGGTGTTTAAGGTCTAAAAGCTCAAATTTGACGATTCCAGGACACCCCGGCCACTACTAGAGTGACAACGGGGCAGAGGAGAAATTTTTCTGGAGATTTTACGACCATTTTTGCAAAAGTTGGGTTTTTCATGCTTGGGGGCTATTTTGAGGGGGGTTGGGGACCAAAAATGATTCTCATTTGATAAACTAAATGTTAACAAAATGATTTTAGGCTGTCAAACGGAAGGTCATCTTGTGATAAATCACTAGGAGTATCAAGAAATATCATCGCTCATTGCTATATCAATATTTTCATGTCTTAATTTTCTCAGAACTGCTATAGCATTTTTTGCAGCTGGTCTAAATAATAGAAGAGATTTTAACTGAACAGCACACCAGAGATGCACGCAAGTATACTTACGCAGTTTGGTCAAAACGTGGATACTAGGAAAAAGTTTTCCGAAAACAAGTTTTTTTTTTTCGTTTTCGGCGGACGGATTATTCTATTTTCGAAACACATTTTCCTAACTCGTATATACAGGGTGTCCCAGACCTACCGTACCAGTCCTTTTTCTCGGCTGCTATATTCGACATAAAAAGCTGAAAATTGGTACACTTGTGTATTTTGACGAGACATATTCAAATTTTGGGGTTTCAAAGCCCCCCGACTATTTTTGGGGGGTTTTGGGGGTTGACCCTTTTCCGGTATTGGGGATCCCCGCTATAAAAGCGAAACAAGTTAAAAAATTGAGTCAAAGTGGTATTCCTGATCTTAAAACACATAATAACATTTAGTTTATCAATTGAGAATCATTTTTGGTCCCCAACCCCCCTCAAAATAGCCCCCAAGCATGAAAAACCCAATTTTTGCAAAAATGGTCGTAAAATCACCAGAAAAATTTCTCCTCTGCCCCGTTGTCACTCTAGGAGTGGCCGGGGTGTCCTGGAATCGTCAAATTTGAGCTTTTAGACCTTAAACACCCCTGTTCAGAAATTTTTCTGGAGATTTTACGACCATTTTTGCAAAAATTGGGTTTTTCATGCTTGAAAATTTGAATTTGTCTCGTCAAAATACACAAGTGTACCAATTTTCAGCTTTTTATGTCAAATATAGCAGACGAGAAAAAGGACTGGTACGGTAGGTCTGGGACGCCCTGTATATACGAGTTAGGAAAATGTGTTTCGAAAATAGAATAATCCGTCCGCCGAAAACGAAAAAAAAAAACTTGTTTTCGGAAAACTTTTTCCTAGTATCCACGTTTTGACCAAACTGCGTAAGTATACTTGCGTGCATCTCTGGTGTGCTGTTCAGTTAAAATCTCTTCTATTATTTAACTCAGCTGCAAAAAATGCTAGAGCAGTTCTGAGAAAATTAAGACATGAAAATATTGATATAGCAATGAGCGTTGATATTTCTGAGTTCACGCACGCGGTTACAGACGTATCACAATGACGTTACTCACTGATCAGTAACCTTATTGACGTTACTCGCAGTTGGACGTGGGACGACAATCCAGCAGATATGTAATTTCAGTATCTTTATAGCAACTTTTCGGAGCTTCATCTTTAGAAATGAAAAGCAATTTCTGTAAGTAATAACCCAGATATGAAAGAAATATTTAAATACATTTTGAAAATCTTGCCGAAAATTTTTCGGTAACTTTTTGTAAATATTTTAAAAATATTTTAAAAAACATGATTTGTTAATGCCAATTAGTTGTCAAAACATTTTTGAAAATATTTTAAAAATATTTTCATAAGGCAAATATGTTTTTAAAATGTATTTAAAATATTTTAATTAAAATGTTTTAAAATGTTTTTGTTAAAATGTTTCAAAAGGGAAACATTTTTGAAACGTTTTAACAAAAATATTTTAAAACATTTTAAAAATATTTTTAAAATACTTTTGTTAATTTTTTTTTAAAATGTTTTAATTAAAATCTTTTTTAAAATATTGACAATATTTTAAAAATATTGTCAAGGTTCTAAAAATATTTTTAAATAGTTCTTCATAGCTGGAAAGTATTTATCAACGAGTCATAGCAATAGAGAGGGTTTAATGGACATGATTTTGAAACTGTAAGGAGACAGCCATGGTGGAAATCTCTTATGAACATTCTTTCTTATGAACAGCCTCGGTTTCTTTGCCTCATTTGTTTTAACTTTAGAAAGCAAGTTATGACGGATCCATTTGAAATTGGGTTTGTACAAAAGAGAAAGTTTTTGAGAATGGCTGTCAGGACACATAAATCGATAAACAAGCGACTGAACACGCATTCTTTTTGAAAATAACAATGTCTCAGTATCCAAAAAGTGATTCAAAATAGAACTGATTCTTGTAGCGCCAAAAAAGTTATCGACTTTTTCAAAATTCTTGATTCCCCCTCAGCAAAAAGCTTAACGACTCGGAAAAGGACTGAAAATTGTTCTTCAAAACACCCTGATACTTTTGGGATCCTAGAATTAATCATCATGTGGAAAATCATCCTCCAGAAGGGCAAAAATCGATTTTCAGGAGGTCAAGCTCCGCACCGTGGTCTAAGCTAAGATCGTCAAAAAGTCGCCAAACATCAAAGAGTAAATTTCTCATAAATTCATGCATAAACTTCCCAACACGAATTTGAATAACAGAAAACATTGGCAACAAGTGATTAATTCTTAGAAATGCCATTAAAAAGTTTTAAATTAAGCTTATATATTAAAGGTCGACCTTTTTACTTTCTCACTCTAACAAAGCTAGAAATTGAGAAAGTATTGCGATGGCGCACTCAGGCGCAGATGTCTGTCTGTCTGTATCCCGACATAACTTTTGAACCAATAATGGTCCATGCATCCAAATTTTGTGGCAAAGTTGCGCTTTTAACATTCGTCAGAGGGGCATTTTTTGGTTTTTTTATTTAACATTTTAAGAAAGTTATGGAAGATGAAAGTTTTCCATTAAAATCAATGGGAAAATGGGTAAACATATAGGAGAAAATTGGAATATTTCAAGTAAGGTAGGTGACCCAAAGGTAGCCCGGCTCTTAAGGTGGCCCACTCCAGCTTATTTCAATTATTTACACGAATTGACGATAGATGGCGTTAGTGCTGAGTAGCAGGATGCTATAGCTTCCCCCACTCCAAAAATCATGAGCATCGGGCGATTCAGTCGGCGCGGAACAATGAAACATTGAAAGGTCCATTTTCGCAGGTCTTCAGCTAATTTTCACGGAAGTAATCAGTCGTAAAAGCTAAGCCCTTAAATTGATTCCACCTTTGACTTTGACTTTCAATTCATCGTAACCATTATAATTTCTGATGTAACTAGGGTCTAGATTCCGTTTTTGAACGATACAATAGCATCTGAATACTTATTAATGAAATTTAAAAGGGGGCGTCCACCTTTAGGTACATCAAAAATATTAGGGGTGGCCACCTTAGGTGCAGGTTTTGCGCGATGTCAAAACTCAACTTTTTTCCAAACGCAAAAAAAAAAACCTCAAAAACAAGCAATTTTTAAAAAAAAATGAAATTAACATATGATAGCCAACTGTCTGAATAGTTAATTGACACATTTTTTTTTTTTTTTTTTTTTTATCTCTCATGACTTTTACGTGCATATTGGCTCCAAGCATAGGTATGGCCACCTTTGGGTCACTTACCTTATAGCTGTTTGAATTTCGATTAAAATTTGCAGAAACATTCTGCAACCAGCCTGCTTTAAAATTAATCCCTTCAGGGGGGTCTGGGGGTCTCCCCCCGAATATTATAGGTGGTCTAAGGGTCTCCTCCAGAATATTAAAGGGGGGTCTGGGGGGATTCCCCCCAGAAAATATAAGGGAGTCTGCCTCTGATTAAGTTTGATTTGAGAAAGTGTTCGTGGGGTATGTGTTCCCTATAGTTTATTTTTTACTGATTTTTTGCCACTTTTTTTCGATCTCAAACCATAGCGCGTCGCTTTCTCTCTCCTCTTTACCTGCAGGGGCGTGCCCGGGGGGAGGGGGTATGCGGGTACCCTTGCCCCGGGCGGCGCAAAATCAGGGTGAACAACCGAAAAAAAAAAAAAAAAAAAAAAAAAAAAAAAAAAAAAAAAAAAAAAAGGTCATCAATAATTTTGAGGTGGTGCGGCAACCGCGGAGGACGGTAATATTGCTTTCTTGCCCCCCTCCCCCCCAAATGGAAACCATGGTACGCCTCTGCTTTACCTCAAAAATGTTTGAAAGTGTGAAAAAGTTTCGTTTCTGCTTTTTTCCACAGTTACACCATTCATTGGGTTAGCGATGCTAACAAAAACAGTTCAGGTATCCGGCTGCTTCTACACTACGACGCTCGCTTTCGTGGAATTCAAGGCAGGGGATTTTGTGATGGTTTCTTCAAAATGTCTCAAATTTTCCATGATATCCCCTTACCACACGCTTTACGCCGTATCGGATACCGAGCTAGCGCATTTTCAAAGACTTGAAGGAAATTTTGGTCAAATAAAGACTCTTAATATTAATGAAAAATCAACACGATGGCCGGAAAAGGTACGGAACACGAAGGCTAAAGTCATACGGCGAAATTCGATACAGACAGATTTGGATATGAGCTACAATCTCATGAAGAAAATGCATCTCGTAAAGCTCCCGTTTGATTTATGGCGGTGCAATTGTCGACACTACATCGAGTATTTGGTTTATGGAAAGACTCGAGGAAATTGGATGTCCCCGCATCATCCACCCATTGGCCGTGGATGTCCTCTCGCTAAGGAAATCTATGCTAATGTTGATGTAAAGAGTGATGGATTTCAGCTGGAAGATAGGAGTGGGAAAACTTATAAATTGAACGATATTCATTAAGCCGTGACGTGGCCAGTGGCGTAAACTTGGGATTTTTATTGGGGGGGCAAACCAACTTTTGGGAGATGCACTATGGGGGGTCTCTGGGGGGACACCCCCCAATAAGAGGGAGGTCCGGGGGTCCTCCCCCGGAAAAATTTGAAAATTCAGGCTCTCTCAGACGTCATTTTAAGCAATGTTATCGCATACAAATGCTACCAAATTTAAACAAATTAAAAATAGATTTTACGTTTATTTTCTTCATTTTTTCGGCAAAAAGGGAACTTTTCAGTGTAGACTGTCAGCTTATTGATGAAGCTGATATTTCTAGGCTTTGGGAAACTGTTCCTCGGGTAGCAAATAGTCCGATACTATGGGGAATCTGGGGGGACACTTTCCGGTAATAGGGGGTCTGGGGGTATTCCCCCAGAAAAATTTGAACATTTGGGTTCTCTCAGACTATATTTTAAGCAATTGAATCTTTCCAAAATAACCAACCGACTGAACAGAAGTTAGTAGACTCAATGTATATTTTCTTTACCTCATTGACAACAGAGGAATTTTTCACTTTAGATTTACTTTAGGTGCAGTTTCAGGGTAAAATAGAGCCACTTATTTTTGCCATTTTTTGCTTCTCGGTTCCTGTAATTATTCCTTCCTTTCTTTATTTTTTTGTATTTTTCCGTCTTTTCTTTTCTCCCTCCCTCTTTTTCCCTCCTCTTTTTCATCAAATTATTGGGGGGGCAAAATGATACTTTGCCCCCCCCCCTTCTCAAATATTGGAGGGGCAAAAAGGTCATGCCCCCCCTAAGATTACGACACTGGACGTGGCGTCCCTTAGACGTTTGGACTCAGTGGCGTAGCGAGTAATTTGGCAACATTGCATTTGGTTAGCCACGAGTTTCGAAGTGTCTCTTAAAAATGCGCTTATGGGGAAATTGATAAATGATAAATGATTTATTTTCAGTCTTTAGACAAAAGCCAATAATAAAAAAAAAAAAAAAAAAACAAGCAGGGGATCTCCAATACAATTTATGTATTGGTAAAGCGTGCCATGATATGATTGTAATTTTTTTCATTACAATTTATTTGCTATTTAGTGTTTGAGGGCATGCGTTGTGGCACCCACGCAAAACAGAAAGAGGCTGATCCAACTCCCATCAGGAATGGGCTATCCTCAAAAAATCTCATAAATTCAGGGTCGATACTCGATAGACCTCTTTGAGAAAGCTACGTTTTAACACGCTTTGTTCTTTAATTTTGGTCCGCTGCAGATGGAGGGAGTGAAGCCTAAATTCAAAACCTTTAAAGCCCCATAACTTCCGCCCAAATCAATATTTTGACTGTTCCTATGCGCTGAATAATTGCTCTTTACAAGAGTTTTCAATTAATGTGTATAAAAGTCCATCGATCCTCCTTCGAAAGATGTTTCCGCCCCCCCTTGGGGGGCGGACTCCCAGGGGGAAGTACCACCCCTAAATCCAATACTATAGACTACAAATGAAGATCCCCAATTTTAATCAGATGATTGGAAAGATAATAAAATTCCAAAACTTTTGGCGCAAACCGGAATTCAATATATTTTTTCGATAAATCGGAGTTCAAAGTTTGACGCAGACCCACTTTTAAAAATGTTAAATTCCCCATTTAATGATCCAAATTGAAAAACTTTGTCCCTAAGATGCTTTAAAAAGCAACCATCTTTCGGAAAAAAAATATTTCATCTCCAAAAAGTTCACATGGAAGGGTTCTTTTGAGCCTCTAATTTTTCTTTTAAATTTCAACATTTTCAGAGGTTGAAAGAAAAGAAACTACTTCAAAATTCATAACAAGCCAAAGCACGCGGGTTCCTTTAATTTCAAAGAAAACCATTTTCGGGCCCCCACGGGAAGTGGGGCTGGGGGACAAAACTCTTTATAATCGAAAAATTCCTCCCGCCCCCCCCCCCCCTCTTCGGGACGCTTGAGAATCGGTGGCCAGGGAAAACGTTTAATGAAATCCATAGTTAAGCGTTTTCTGAATTTCGAAGTCGTTACTTTTTTGCAGCCTCTGAAAATTTTGGCATTTTAAAAAAATAGGGGCTTAAAAGCAACCTTCAAGTAAAGTTTTTGGAGGAGACATCTTTTTTTCTGAAAATTGCTTCCTCTTTAAAGCATTTTAGACCCGACGTTGTTTATAGGATCATTCAATAGGGAGTTCCGAATTTTTGAAAATAGGTCCATAGCAAACTTTGACCTTCGATTGATCGAAAACGCAAAAGGATATCGACTATTGGTTTTTGTCGAAAAGTCTTAGAAATTTATCCTCCTTCCAATCATCTTAGAAAAATGAGGGTCCTCATTTGAAGTATTAAATTCAGGGGGGTATCTCCCCTGGGAGGTGCCCCCTGCTAAAGGCATCACTGATACTTCGGAGGTATATCGGATCCTACGGTACAATATTAAGTCAATCAGCAGGGGTACTTTGGTGAAGGGAGGGGATGGTCAAGAAGCAGGTAATGAGTATGAGTGAAATTAATTCATTCTAATTCGTTCGGAAATTCGTTCGATATTTCGTTAGAACTAATTCAGCGGGAAGTAATTCGTTCGCATTCGGAACGAGTGAATTGAATCCACTCGACCACAGCTCGGTTCGTTGCGTTGGGAGCAGAGCAGAATAAGATAGTGCAGTCATGTGTTGTGGGAAGAAGGAAGGATAGCGTATTGATTCCGTTCAGTTCCAAATGAGCGAACAGCACAAAGCGACGAAACGTTCGATTCACGGGAGCCGCGTCCGAATCCTTTGTGTTTCTATACCTGCTCTCGGAACAGTTGAGTGAGTCAAAATACGCGTTCAACAACTCGTTCATTTAATTCGTTCAGGGCCCCTGATCGGAGGTTTGGAGTGGTGACGAGCCAGCCTGCTCCTCGCCGCTGAGAGATGTAACGGGGTTGGGGGAGGGGGTTGTAAATGTGTCAAAACCTGTTTGACATGGGTCAATTACCTATGTGTGTGTGTATAAACTCAGTATATTTTCTGTATGTGTGCATCGAAGACAACTGAAGTCAACAGAGTCCGAGAACTTGACTTGTTGTAAGATGGGGCCCCGTTTTTGTGCAAAATAAAATCAACGAAGGCATCAAATGACTCCAAATGAAAAATTTAAACGTGTCTGAGTGTTTGGTTGTACATATTAAAAAATTTCTCGAAAATACATAATATAACCCGATCATGTAAGTTTCGATTCATATCCTGAAAACGAAATCTCCAAAACACACACGGCCACCAGAGGGCACCTCTTCCACTGTTTTATATTATTCATTGTATACAGCAAAACGAGAGTAAGAAGCTTGCCATATACTTCGTATGGCACGCTTAAAATGTTAAATTACTCAAGTTACACGTAAACTATATACAAGACAAATTAAATAAACTAACGTAAAATTAACATAAAAATTAAATACTGAAAATTCGGTACCTCCCAAGGCGAGCCTGTTTTGGAGGTTACCTTCAATAAAGAAAATTAAATAATAGAAAATATGCGAGAGAGTTCAAGAGTGAGGGAGAGAGGGAGTGGGTTTTTCGTACAAAAATTAAACTTCATTTTTTTCCCTTTTTTTTCAAAAGGTTGCCAGATGTTTGGTTGATACTTCCATGTATGAACTTAATTTTTTTTAGAGCATGAGTATCATGCTCTATTACAATAATTGTTATAATTCCTGAGACGCTGCTTTAGTAATGGGATTTCCCGTCCTCTCGATTTCGCCGTTCCGAAGCTCCGTTCCAGCATCCAGAATTATTACTCTCGGATCACTGGTCAGCTCGATTGCACCAATCCCGTGTCTTTCTGAACTCGAGTGATCTCTCTATGGCGGGAACTCATGTCCAGGTTAGGTTAGGTTAGGTTTTTATAATGCAATTGCGTTTGAATTTTTACTCGGACAAGAAAAATATTTTGTTTGATTGTTCTCCGAGTAATTCTTAACACAATTGCATCCAGATTCATTGGATTTAGTGAGTTAAAATGTATTTAGTTCATTTCAAATTTCGAATCCTGTTACTGTTGATCTTTTGGTTCTGTTCGAAGTTCTCGAAATGGGAATTGCGTTTTCTTCTTCTTCGTAAGCCACGCGACAACTCTAAAACGCCACTGTTGATCTGAGATCAAAAGCTTTCCTAACCTTCCTTTGTCAACTTACGCATATGTACTTCTTAGATCTGTTGTAAGTCTCATTTCTTCAAGTTTTTTTAAGTAATTAAACATTTTATATGCAGATTTAGCATTTCTTTTAGTATTTATTAACAAGATAAAACATACAAGGTAACCTCGACGTGATCTCAAAACGAGAGACTAAAAGAAGATTGTTTTTTGCAGTGATTGTTGATCTCAAAAACTTAACCCATAAATTATTCTTCCAGAGTTTTTGGATTTTTACGCCTTAATGACTTAGTGTGTCCGGCTGTTATGAACGTAAAACCAGGTTTTCTCGTCGTAAGACACCTCTTTCTCACCCCTCTCGCGGAGAATCCCTTGTATTTTGACCCACTGATTTCAAATTCGGCCTTATGGTTTTTACTCAAAACTCATACTTTCTCCAGAATTTCGATTTTTTTGCTAAGAAGACGTAATTTCGAATTTACGTAAAATCTAGGCCAATTTAATGAAAACTGATGACTTTCTTGAAATCAGCGTCTCAAAATACGCATGATAGCGATGATAAAGTGAAATTGTAGGCGTTGAATTATTCTGAAACACTGGAAGTTAGTAAAATTAACACTGATGGATGGTGAATGTCGCGGACACATTATGTCGTTTTTGATGCTTACTTCTCTAGATAAATGTATAGCTCGTTGAATAAAACCAATGAAACCACTTTCAAACTTCCAAGTCACGTATTGACAAAGATATTCACATTTAAAAATGCCACGCAAAATCCAACCTCTCCCATACCACCGATGATTGATTCCACCGGTTGAGGAAATATTTCACAGTTCAGTTCAGGGTATGAATGGAATGCATGAACATACTATACATATAATGCGTAATCTTTTCTGAGTCGGTGGAAATGCCGTCAAATAATTAAAATATATCCGCAAGTTTTTTTAAAGTCACCGACGACTCCACCGACCACCGTACCGGTTGAGAAAATATTATAGATGCGAGTATTTTCGTTCATCACGTTCATGTACACTGAACCGAACTGAGAAGATAATATTTTATCAGCCGATGGAATCATCGCGGTGAATTGAAAAATGCTATTGATTAAACGCAAAACGGCAGCTCTGTCGAAACGTATCTTAAAACCAGTGGCGTAGCGCGCAATTGGGCAACGTTGTAATGTGTCCATTTAAATCCATGTAAAAGATCGAATGCGAGGGTGTTCACCGAACATCCAATAGTTCGATATTTTTAATGGATTTAAATGGACACAAAACAACGTTGCCATAATGGACAGAGGCTCCCTAACGGCAATGGATACGATATATTGCTGTTCTAAATCAGTCTATAGTCCTACTCAATCGGACACCAATTAATCGATTCATCGATTAATTATTTTTCATAAGCATAAGTATAAGTATTTATGGAGGAGAATTTTGATACCTACAATTAATAAACCATCGCAACTAAAATTCTCTTACACGAAAAAGTTTTACTCATAAGTAACCGTCTGACTAAGAGAAATTGTCTAAATGCACCTCGTGTGTAGGTACTAAAATTGTTAGTTTTAGACGTATTACAGAGACAAAAATCAAGGCTGTAAACTGAAAAAAATGTCATTCTGACTGAACTTGGTAAAAAATTCGTTTTTCCAGCCTGAGCCATACACGTGGTTTCGATTTTAAACGGCTATGACCTGTTTCCTCCATTCAATTTTTTTGTAAAATAATCTATTCTTGGGGGGGGGGGGGGCAGCCTACCCTTCATAGGATCGAGCTTCTGTACACGCGGGTTTAAATGATAAAGGCATAATTTCCAGATTGCCCAAGTTACCATGCTAAGTACTGACTTGTGCTAAGTCAGAGAGGTCAGAGTACATGGATTTACCTCTATACTGGAACTTTCGGATACAGGAAAGTCAAGGTTATAGATTAAAGAGGTATGCTCCATCTGACTTCGCGCCTCAAAGTCAGTAGCGCGAAGTTCAAAATCCAGATCCAAGATGGTCGACAAAAGCAGAAAACATTGCATACTCTCTCCAGAAAACATTGGGCTCCCTCTCCAGAAAAGCAGAAAATAGCCCGATGTTTTCTGGAAAGAGTATACAATGTTTTCTGCTTCTGTCGGCCATCTTGGATCTGGATTTTGAGTTGCGCGCACGGAGAAAAATGATTCGCGCCATCTGCCCAGAATCTAGCTTCTTTTACCAAACTGCTGAGTTGATTTTCGGCACAGATAAATTCCTGTATAAAGCAGCCAGACCAGTTTAGTTAAAAATTAGACTCCTCATCTAGTTGCACCGTTTCGCCGCTTGGCTGCGGGTTACAACTCGCCGCGTTGCAGAGTCGCCCTTGTCGCGTTGCGTTGTCTCGCTGATCAGCTGCATCGTTTTGACGCCTCGTTGCAATGTACTGACTATATCATGTGAGCATGCCACCTCTCACACATGAGAAAAGTATGTAACCGGCAGTTTGGTAAGTGAAATGAGACTCGTCCGCTCTTCGAACCTGGCTAATCGAATGGCGTATGCCATATGTATATTTGCTCCGTCTAAAGTCAAATATGTTTTCTAAAATTTTCTGTAACGTGAAGTCTAATGTTCTAAAAAACCGTTAATTAAAAGTGCTCGGACTTCCCACAACTTCAGAAGTGGGTTCTTTCATTTCTGAGAAAAAACTTATTTTCACTCATGTTTACTCTGACATGCTTCGTTCCATTTAGTCTTTTGTATAATAAAAGTAGATTAAATAAAAAGTCAAAGTAAATACCTTTCAATAAAAACGCAGAATGCAGTACACCGAACCAAGATGAATACATTGTAGATGTCATTTCAAACTGATTTCAAAAATAACAGGCTTTGGGTATAAGAATGTTATTTTCATAAAAGCAGTTTCAAAATGTATATTTTTAGCAACCTCGTAATCCCGTATGCACACACCATGAATGAAACCGTACAAAAGTATCACCAAATATTCAAATAAATGTGTCACGAAAATACACAAACACAAAATTATGAGAGACGTCTCTTCTCGAAAAAGCTTTATGGTAAAATTGTTGATTGTAATAAACGTGGAATATGCGTAAACTACTTTTAAGACAGAAACGAAAATTTTTATATTAGAACTTCAATCAATCATTGATGAGTATTTTTAAAGGTAGGTACTTATATGATCCGAACATAAAACGATGAAAACTGTCACACAAAAATATAAATAAATAAATAAATAAATAAAACAGAACATTTTTGAACGAAGACACTACACTTTTGAGCTAGAAAATTGCACACCAAAAAATACTATCATTCTGAGTTAAATAGTTCGAATGCAGCAGTATAGCGTAAACCCCTCAGATCAAAGTAAACCCGATAAATCCACATTTCACTAATTCATACGAACCACTCACAACACATATTTTATTCGAATAGAGCTAAATAATTTAAAACAAATCAAAAGATGACACATTTCTATTACACACCAAACAGGCAACAAACCGAACTGACTGCACTAGACTGACGCCTTGGCCCTAAGTGCCATTCCTCCCGGTCTCGTCCCTTTCTCGATTTGACACGCATCATTTGAAAAAATACGTTGAGGCGAAGAACCCGAGCCTCGTCGGTTAATTACAAAGGAAATAAGAAAAAACGCGCGAAGAAACCTTTCAGTGAATGAATGAGAACGATAAATGTTTTAAAAACCCTACGAGAATGGGTGACTAAATTTATAAACACTTCTATATTTTCAACCATCAGTATCTATTTCATTTCATGAGAATAGACAGCAGCGCCCATGATCTGACCGGTTGAATTCTGCAACCTCTTTCACGATATCTACCGTCTGAGTTTAGTAGATTCGATCAGCCCCGTTCAACAGAGCGAATGAACCGTTTGAATAACGCACCTAAATGTTTCAGACTTGCGACTCGACTAAGGCCTGAGGAAAGGAACTAAACCCATCTTGTTCCTATGTTTTTCCAACTTGTTTATTTTTATAATCAACTTGGTAGAGACTCCTAGAAGATCCATTGCATATTTGAGACTGTCTTTTGCCAGACTGGTTTGGTTGAACGAATTGACGGATTTTTCTCCGTGCGCTACTGACTTCGTGGCGCGAAGTCAGATGAGCATACCTCTTTCATCTATAACCTTGCAGGAAAGTAAAACTATATTCTAGAAAAAAATGATTTTGAATCCGCTGTGTGAAGGACAAAACTGAGCCTTTCCCGTCAATATTCAACGGTTATCCATGGGCGGATCCAGTAATCCGGCAACTGCGCATTTTTCCCATTTGAATTTATGATAAAAATCGATTTTTGAAGACCAATCAAAAATTTCTCATACAATCAAATGGGAAGAATACGCTGTTGCCAGATTGCTATAGATCCGGACCAATGCAGTTATCGATACGCCAAGTTCTAAATTACATCGGCCAAGAGAGAGAGAGAGAGAGAGAGAGAGAGAGAGAGAGAGAGAGAGAGAGAGAGAGAGAGAGAGAGAGAGAGAGAGAGAGAAACCGCTTTATTATTAAAAAGATAAGAAAACAAAAATAGGTAAATTGAAATAAAAAAAAGGCAAAGTTAGGGCCACAAGGCCCTTTCTACCGCTTAACCTTAAGTAAAAACAGTAAACAAATTAAAACAATGGTAAAATACAGTAAAAAACTATGAAAGATACAAAAATACAAATGAAAGAAAAATTAAATTAAATGTAAATAGATAAGTAAATTAGGAAAAAATAAATCAAAAAACAAGGAAATAAATAAATAAATAAATAAATAAATAAATAAATAAATAAATAAATAAAAGAATAACAATTAGAAAGTAGCAAAAGTGAAAATGGCTACGCAACCCAGGAGAAGGAGAAGGGGAGGGGGAAGAAGAGAGAGAGATAGAGAGAGAGAGAGAGAGAGAGAGAGAGAGAGAGAGAGAGAGAGAGAGAGAGAGAGAGAGAGAGAGAGAGAGAGAGAGAGAGAGATAGAGATAGAGATAGAGAGAGAGAGAGAGAGAGAGAGAGAGAGACTGAATGATTACTCTAGCTGGTATAGAAAGAACTGGCTACCGCTACCCCGCTTTAGAGGTCAAACGACAGCAGAGTCATATTTTTTTTTGACCCATGACAAGTTGTCTGACGATACTTATCTCCAATATCTTCCATTTTGTAAAAATAGTGCTTTTTCCACCTGCCTTTTTGCGCCCACCACTGGCGCAACCGCGCAACCAGGATATCTTCCATCTCTCTCATTTCCCATTTGAATGTATGAGTAGGAAAAGGACAGAAGGAGGGGGTTTTATCCCCTTGTCCATCCTTGTCTAACATACGTTTCTTAATGGAGAAAAGAGAGAGATGAAGAAACTCTCGGTGCGCTACTGGCGCCCACAACTTCATGATTTAAATGCCCGGTCGCCGCTCTATGGTCTCCGATCGGAAAAAAAGTGGCAAAAAATCAGTGAATTAAGTCAGTAGGGAGGAGTGACGTTTGTCAACAATGTATTTTCTCCATTTAAAGTCACCAAAAAACTCGAACGCTTCAGTCATCGGCGATGACCAAGCATTTCGACCTTTCTAATATGTTTAAATGCGAAAAAAGAACGGTGCCAAATCACACGCCTCGCCACTGAAAAGAGAAACAAAAAATCGTCGTTTTCAATCTTTTAAGCTTAGTAAATAACTTTCCAGTCAGTGGCGTAGTAAGAGTTAGTGGCACCCGAGGCGAAACATTATAGTGTCACCCCCCCCCCCGAAAATTTAAAAAAAATGTTGTTTTATTTTGGATCCCATTTTTCGCCATTTTTGCAAATGAAATAACTATAAAATATGAAAAAAAGGAAGAAAAATTATATATTTTTGAAACTATTCACACAAGTCTAGTAAATTAAAATAATTTTAGGGTGACACCTTTCGTTCAGAGTGACACCTTCCTGGTTTAGGGTGACATCCTTTAGCCAGGTTGATATTTTTATCATACCTCTTTCCGCACCCATTTTTCTCATGCATTCTATCATTATTTCAGTATCCCTCTATTTTTCCAGTATTTTTCTAACTTCTTTCTTTTTCCTCTCCTTTTCTTGTTTTCTCCTCCTCATTTTCACTTTCTCTTCTCTTTATTCTCCCCCTTTTCTCCCTTTTCTTCACGATTTTCAGCGTATTTACTGATGGTGTCACCCCCGTGATGGTGTCACCCGGGGCGGACCGCCCCCTCCGCCCCCGCCTTACTACGCCACTGTTTCCAGTTGCATTCTCTTTGATTAAAATTGCGGTCTCAAAAGTTTAGAAATGATCAATGAGCTTTATCGATACATGGGGTCATACATGTTAAAAGTCCTATCTCAAAGTGTGACAGCATAGGCGATCTGAGTCTGGTTTGTTTGCCTCACTTTTTTTTTTTAACCTTAAATCGAAACTTGGAATTAATCCTGTGGAAATGGGTCTGTTGCAAACTTTTGCTAAATCTATTGTAAAATCACCTGAAAAGTCCATTGGTGGCATCAGTAAGTTATGAAATGCAATAATAAACTCACAAGAGGTTTTTTTTATGAAATCCAAGATGGCGGAGATATATCGAGCAATTTGAATGCATGCACCACGAGCATCCAAGGTAAGGTCCCTAGAGAATACCAGGTACTCGATTCTCCTTTCTCATAATGGGAGAGGACCTACATTTCTCTGAGCCAATCAGAAGCGCGTGAAAGACCACCGGACGATGCCGATTATTGCCGAGAAGAGCCGAATGGAGCTGCCGAGTCCCTCCTCTCTCCGCTCATCGCTGGCGTCTAGGCCCCCTCCATCCTTCCCCACCCACAACTTTGTTAGAGGTTGTTTTAGAGGGCTGTTTACCTTTGAAGAAATTGACTGGTATCTAAGATACTTCTCAGAATTGAAGTTCAAAGGGTCTAGTTTAAGTAAAAAAAATTTGGTTTCAAACTTAGTCTCAGAAGATAGTTAAAAGTTCAGATGAAAAAGTTGGTTCCGCCTATTTAAATACACGTGAATTCAAACGTCCGGCCACGCAAAAGACTTACGTAATCTCAAGCGAGAGTACCTGGTATTCTCTAGGGACCTTAATCCAAGGGATAGCCAACTTCACAATATCGATCACAACCAATCACAACGTAAACAAACACATAACCTCTACCTCCAGTGAAGTTGTCACAGTTGGCTGAGTTGGCCAATGGCCATCCTTTGGATGTTCGTGGTGCATGCAAACAAATTGCTTGATATTTCTCCGCCATCTTGGATTTCATTAAACGCCTCTTGTGAGTTTATTATTGTATTTTATGACTTTCTGATGCCACCAATGGACTTTTCAGGCGATTTTACATTTGATTAAACACTCTTAATCGTAGTAGCAAAAGTTTGCAACAGACCCATTGGTTTTAAACGAAAGCGCAATTGAGTGTTTCAGAGTGGCTATCTAGACATAGACTTTTAATACAACTATCCTGGTGAGAATATTCAGCTTCTTTCCATTTAGTGTCAGTTTCTTTATCGCGCAAATCCTTCCAGAAGAAACAAGTATATCGATTTCTGTGTCCAGATAGCCACTTCAAAACACTTGAACTTTTGTTTATAATCAATTTCAAATGATATCTGTCACATTTTTTTTTTTTTTTTTTTTTAAATTTAATGGTTAAAAAAAAGTGAGGCAAACAAACCGAGCATGTGTGAAAATGTCCATAAGAGACAGGGCTGCCGTTTTGCGTATAATCAATGCTATTTTTCAATTCATCTATAATTCCACCGGTTGAGAAAAGATTACACAGTTCAGTTCAGTGCATGAATGTAATAAACTAAAATACTCGCATCTGTAATCTTTCCTCAACTGGTGGAGTCGTCGATGACTTTAAAAAAACTTGCGGATATTTTAATTAATCAACGGAGTCTCCACCGATTAAGGAAAGATTACAGATCAGAGTATTTTCGTGCATTACAGTCATGCACTGAACTGAAATCTGTAATCTTTTCTCAACCGGTGGAATCATCGGTGAATAGAAAAATAGCATTGATTATACGCAAAACGGCAGCCCTGATAAGAGATTTTGTATTTTTGTATCATGGTTACCTCCTTGAAGTTTCAATATCACGTCCCATCAAATCCTCTCCATCGCTATATATAGCGTGCAATTTGGCAACGTTGCAGCTCGTCCATTTAAACCCATGAAAAAGATCGTACTATCGGGTGTTCGGTGAACACCTTCGCATTCGACCTTTCACATTGGTTTAATTGGACTTAAAAAACAATGTTGCCAAATTGCGCACGCTACGCCACTGCAAATGATAAATTGATGAAAAATTTATACTTTCTTTATTATTTGGCCACTTTTTGACAGTATCGGATTCTAGTGCGCCGCCGTGCGAAGAGTGCGTTGTACGAAACTGCAGCGCTAAAAAATTGACATTTTTATGCCGTAAGCGAATAACCAGTTCGACATACAATATGCAACCCAATCGCGTAGGCAGCAAGCACAGCTACGTAGGTAAGTACTTACGTTCTTACGTGCGCATACGGCGAGTTAACGCAACAAGCTACATTCCTAGATCGACATTGTCATTTCTTCGATTTCCTTCTCGATAGTTTATTTTGCAAATCTGCCTTTAAAATGCAGCGCTGGAATCTCCATGGTTTATCCGAGAGGTACTTTATGAATACCAATCGTTAGTATACAAATACAGCCGCGGGCATAATCTTGTAATTTAATGACGGTTATAATGACTCTTTCATGGTATCATAATAGTTACGTACGACTCTCAGGAAGATTAATGGTATAATGAATATCTGTTTTCTCAAAGTATTTTCTCATTTTTGGTCGGTGCGATATTGGGGAGAACAAGCAGGGGGGGGGGGGGGCGGGGGCGGAAAAAAACGGGTGAGTTGATACTCTTAGTAAAAAAAAAAAAAAAAAAAAAAATCAAAGTTTTTACGTTATTAAGCTCGGAGTGCAGGGAGGTCATAAAATCATTATAATCAATCGACTTTATCCGATGAACGATCCGGTTCTTTGAATCGCAAGTATAGAATCCGATCTGATTCCTTTCTGACTTATTATTTCTATATTTTCATGATGATCACTATAAAAACTGTACCATTGGCAGATCCAGGAATCCGCGTCCCTCTCTCTCTTTTCCCATTAGAATGCGTGTGTTGGAAAAGGACATATCAAGGGGCAGTCACATGATCTTCGCCCTCTCTTCTTCCCTTTTCTAACACATGCGCTCTAATTGGGAAAGAGAGAGAAGGACAATTTCTTAGATCCGCCAATGTACTATATGATTCATACACGAATACTGGCGGATCCAGGAAGTTGACCTTCTCTCTCTTCTCCCCATTAGAACGCGTGTGTTGGAAAAGGACAGATTAGGGCAGTGGCGTCGCGTGCAACTTGGCAAGAATGTATTCTTTCCATTTAAACTCATGTAAAAGATCGAATTCAGGGGGTGCACACTTGCACAGTGCACAAGGATAATTCAATATATTTAATGAGTTTAAATGGAGCAGTTGCATTGTTGCCAGATGGCACGCGACGCCATTGGATTAGGGGCAGTCACGTTACGATTTCACTCCCTCTTCTATCCTTTTCTTACGCATGGATTCAAATGGCTGAAAAGAGAGAGATGGGCAGTTGCTTATTGGATCCGCCAGTGAAAACTGCTCGACCATGGATGTGGCGAATCCACTTTTCATTTTTGATTAAGAGTCTGTTCATTTGGTTCATTCTTAAAAAGAGGTTGATCCAGCTCCCATAAGGAATGGGCTATCGGCAAAAAAATTTCATAATTTCAGAGTCGATAGAACTCGTCAAGACGCGTTCAACGATGGCCAGTTTTTTTAATTTTGGTCAACTCGTAAGGAGGGGAGGGGGGTCCAAAGTCCAAACCTTCAAAGTCCCATAACTTTCGCCCAAATCAATATTTTCACTTGTACTTTGCGTTAAAAGATTCGTCTTAAAAAGAGCTTTCGATTGATATGTATATATGAAAATTAAATTATACAAATTTTAAACCAATTTTTTTTCAATTTTTACAATTTTTCCAACTTGAAATTTTTGGTTTTTTGAGCCTGAAAAATACGCGCAACGGGTTGAGGAGAATAAAAAACTATGGGAATAAAAGTCAAAGCTATGTTCTTTTGAATGGCAAAAACCGCGATCCGGGGAAATGATCCGTTCAAAAGTTATAAGCGCCTAAAGTTGCGCACCTCCGAAATCACGGTGCGTTCAGTGCATGTTTTCAATGGCGCGTACCGATCTCGGGTGAGCGAGGGTGACGCGCGCCATTGAAAACATGCACTGAACGCACCGTGATTTCGGAGGTGCGCAACTTTAGGCGCTTATAACTTTTGAACGGATCATTTCACCGGATCGCGGTTTTTGCCATTCAAATGAACATAGCTTTGACTTTTATTCCCATAGTTTTTTATTCTCCTCAACCCGTTGCGCGTATTTTTCAGGCTCAAAAAACCAAAAATTTCAAGTTGGAAAAATTGTAAAAATTAGAAAAAAATTGGTTTAAAATTTGTATAATTTAATTTTCATATATACATATCAATCGAAAGCTCTTTTTAAGACGAATCTTTTAACGCAAAGTACAAGTGAAAATATTGATTTGGGCGAAAGTTATGGGACTTTGAAGGTTTGGACTTTGGACCCCCCTCCCCTCCTTACGAGTTGACCAAAATTAAAAAACTGGCCATCGTTGAACGCGTCTTGACGAGTTCTATCGACTCTGAAATTATGAAATTTTTTTGCCGATAGCCCATTCCTTATGGGAGCTGGATCAACCTCTTTCGAGTCTAAATTCGGTCTCATATAGGAATGTTTGTCTTCTAACGACTCTAGTCCAATTTTTGTTTGCCCAATAATACAATATGGTTTTAAAAAACTTTTTTCTAACGACTTTCGTCCGATTTAAGTTTGCCCAATAACACAATATTGTTTCAGGCAGGGGCGGACTGGGAAAAAAAGGCCCGGGGTGCTGGGGCCCGGGATTAGGGAAAAGGGGCCCGCATAATGTACTGGCCCAGAGGGGAGGAGAGTGGACATGGAGGGGCCCGGGCTGCTGCAGCACCCCGGCACCCGGCCCATGTCCGCCCCTGGTTTCAGGAACGTTTTTCTAACGACTTTCGTCCAATTTACGTTTGCCTAATAATACACTATGACCATTTAATAATTTTGTCCACCCTATCTTTTTTCCCAAAATATTATTCAATGTCCTTTTCATTTTAGCCTAATTGCCCAGATAACAATATCAGGCTTGCCGATCTGCCTTAAAATGGGCTTTTGTAAGACGTCTTTTCATTCCGTCTTAAAGACGTCTTAAATTCGTCTTATGGTCGCGGATCAAAAGACGTCTTTTAAGCTTGTCTTAAATCCGTCTTAAATGCGTCTTTAAGTCGATTTTAGAAGACACCTTGTATTCCGTCTTAAATCCGTCTTCCAAAGTAGGTTTTAAGACGTCTTTCGATCCAGTCTTACAAGGCGTCTTTAATCCGTCTTAAATCTGTCTTGAAAGACGTCTTCAAAGACGTTTTCCAAGACGACTTGAATACCGTCTTCCAAAGTGGTTTTTAAGACGTCTTTCAATCCAGACTTATAAAGCGTCTTTAATCCGTCTTAAAGCCGTCTTCTGCCAAGATAGCTAGAAGATTGATTCCAACGTTTTCAAGTCCTGAAATATTGATAATTTGCAAAAATCACAAGTTTTTTAAAAATTTCGAAAATTACGAAAATGTCCACAGTTCGAAAATTTGAAAATTACCAATATTTTCATAAATTTTGAAAATTACGAAAATTTTCATCAAGTTTGAAAATTACCAAGATTTGCTCAAATTTTGAAAATTACAAAATTTTCACAAATTTTGAAAATGTTGACTATTTTCAAGCAAGCTTGGAAAGCTAGGCTTCCTCGAGACGTAACCTATAGAGCATTGTGACCGACGCCTTTCATATGTCTTTAAGACGGATTCGTAAGACGGTTTTCAAAGTTGTCTTATAAGACGTCTTTAAGACGGATTCGTAAGACGTTTTCAAAGTTGTCTTAAAAACGTCTTTAAGACGGATTCGTAAGACGGTTTTTGAAGTTGTCTTAAAAACGTCTTAAAGACGGATTCGTAAGACGTCTTCAAAGACGTGTTTGGGCGGAACTAGAGACGTAATTAAGACGGATTAAAGACGGATTTAAGACAACTTTACTTGTCTTATAAGACGTCTTTAAGACGGATTGAAGACGGTTTTTGCTAACTGGGTGATAACTGAACCATAAGTATTCGCAGTTTCTTTTACAATCTTTATTGCTAGTGCTTGCGGAATGCGGATGCTCATGCAGGCGCGGATTTACCATTACGCAAAATCAGACCTAAAGGGGGCCTCATTTCTCGACGGAAAGAAAAGAGAAAAAAGGAAAAGAAGAAGAAGGAAAGGGAGAAAAGGAAGAAGAGATAAGAAAGGGACGGCAAAGGGAAGGGGGAAAATGGCGGAAATAAAATGATTCGATTTGAGATTTTTTGAGGTACTCCCTCTCAAAACCCGCCATGACGATGCCCGCAGAATATCAGACCCCTGAATATCTACCGTCACGGAGAGGCCTCCTTACTCCATAGTTTGAGGAGTAAAATAAAATATCGCAAAGAGTCCGGCTTCTAAAACCGCCCTTTGTTTGGAAACCCACCCCATACTTATTCAATACCTAGGGTTCTTTTGATAGTCCGGGGTGTCCGTCTCGATAAGTAAGTATACACCGTTTTTGAGAAAAAAGACGCCATTGAGTGGAGCGGAATACTTATTACAGAAAGGAGTTGTTCTTCTTTTACATTTCCAAATGACTTTCAACTGTGAGAAATAGTTTACCTAAACCTAACTAACCTTTACGATGCAGAAAAATATCAGCTTTATCTTGTTGAGAGTAAAAAAAAAAAATCCTTCCTTTCTGAGAAACGGAGAAAATAATCGTAAAATCCAATATGGACTTTTGTGTGTTCAAAGCAAGTGTTAATTTAAGAATTTGCTTAAGATACTGTCTAAGAGAACGTGAATTTCCCAAATATTTCCGAGGAACAATCCCCAGACATCCGATACAGCGTCTACAAAGAGGTGAAAAGCTACTAAAAATCTCAAGTTTACGCCACTGCACTGGAGTGATATTATCAGTGCTAATACAGGATAAACACGTACCGCTTTAGCTGAACTAACGGTTGAAAATTGAGTCTTCGATATCTTTGAAATTTTCGGAGGAGAACCTCTCCCTATTCCCCCCTCCTTCTGGGGAAAAATCTCCCTGACACCCCACCCTGGGTAAGTTCAAATAACTTTTAACCTAAGGTGTAATGAACCTATTTATACTTCCGAGTTCAACGATTAAGATGAATTTTTGGTAATTTTTACTCATAATTTTCCGCTGAACAACGTGGTGATGTTGGTTTTTTCATTTTCCATCATTATCTGCCAAAAAAAAATGCATTAAAACCCCCAAAATGTCATTACCGTATAGATTGTAATTTTTTGAGTTCCCTGAAATCGTCGTCCAATTTTGATGCAATTAGAGGTTATGGAAAGAGTAAATTCAGCATTTTTCATGTCAAAGTACTTGGAAGAAAAGGTTTATTCAAGTTTTGACCGAAAGTTTGGCGTACCAAGAAAATTACGTCGTCATGAAGAGATGTAATGGGTTTCGCGCTAATAATCGCCGACTATATTTTCGTTGCTTATCCGGCCGCTAGAGCGCAGTTCGTTTGCCGTTGTTTACTTCCGTGCGAGGTTTTCAAGCAATAGGTGCCTACTGAACATCGCTGCCAAATCGGTGCTGCGTCTATTTCCTTTTTAGGTAAATTTAATTGTATTAATAGTCTGAATTCTATTCTGTGCTCTTTATACGCTGTCATTACCGAGGTATACTTTTTTTTAAGCTTGTAACATGTTAACTGTCCAAAAATTGCATGATCACAAAGACCAATTGGCCTTACCTCAAATCCAAAGTTTCATCCAAATCCGACGATTCAATCATGATTCCCCGCCATTTTTAGAATGAATTGTCATTACCGTAGATGTCATTACCGTAGATCCCCCCTAATGAAACACGATCTACGGTAATTTGGTAACACGAAAAACCACTGATCTACTCCTTAGTTTTAACTGTAGGAGTGAGCTTTTGCAATTCCATTTAAATGGACTTTAGCTTGAATAGTTACATGGTACTGAAGGTCAAAATTCATTACAGTAGGTTTTTGTTATTACCGCCAACCATTATTCATTATTCATTTCTCTCAAAAAATTGTGAAATTTTAAAAGCTCCTCAATAAACGGAGCAATTAATGTTAAACTTTTATGTTTTTAACAAGTTCAGACCCAGTTTCTTATTTTTTTGTAAAAAAAACGCTTGCAACAGTCTTCATACTTATATTTAAGGATAATTTTAAGGTCAAATGAGAAATAAATCAAATTTTGGCGATTTTCTGCCGTATAACTTGTGATAAGCACCAATTAAATGCTCACTCATTACTTTTACCACTAAGGCGCATTAAAAAGGTGACAAAGAAATCATAGTTACGCGTATAATTAGGAACATTTTATGTAAATTTAAGGCTCAAATGCGTGATCTACGGCAATGACATGAAAAAAGGCCGAAAAATTCAAAATGGCGGCAAAAATATGTTTTAAGTACAAATAATTCTTGACCACTACTTAAACCTTGCATTCTTGGGGGTATGCTGCCCCCCAAACAAATATGGGGATCCATGATTTTGACTTTCATTTTTCAAACCTCGGCTGACCTAAAAGTTGAAACTTATTTGAACTTACCCACCCCCACCCTGCCTCCGAGGGGCCTCAAATTTAGGGTTAAATCGGGGTTCAAAAGATGTAAATCCGCCCCTTAACACCGCCAAAAATATTTTAAATGGAAAACAGACTTACGAGCAGACCTGTCAATTTGGTGGGCTTTTGATCGATGACAAGGCGTACGCCTCTCATAACGCCCCATCTGCTCTTCCGGGGCACCGCCAGTGTAATTTCAAACGGGAAAACAGACTTACGAGAAGACCTGTCATTATGGTGGGCTTTTAATCGCTGACAAGGCGCAGGGCTCTCAAAACGTCCCATCTGCTCTTCCGGGCACCGCCAATGTAATTTTAAAAGGGAAAACAGACTTACGAGCAGAGCTGTCATTTTTGTGGGCTTTCAATCGCTGACAAGGCGTAGGGCTCTCATAACGCCCCATCTGCTCTTCCGGGGCACCACCAGTGTAATTTCAAACGGGAAAACAGACTTACGAGCAGACCTGTCATTTTGGTGGGCTTTTAATCGCTGACAAGGCGCAGGGCTCTCAAAACGTCCCATCTGCTCTTCCGGGGCACCGCCAGAGTAATTTCAAACGGGAAAACAGACTTACGAGCAGGCCTGTCATTTTGGTGGGCTTTTAATCGCTGACAAGGCGCAGGGCTCTCAAAACGTCCCATCTGATCTTCCGGGGTACCGCCAGTGTAATTTCAAACGGGAAAACAGACTTACGAGCAGACCTGTCATTATGGTGGGCTTTTAATCGCTGACAAGGCGTAGGACACTCATAACGCCCCATCTGCTCTTCCGGGGCACCGCCAGTGTTATTTCAAACGGTAAAACAGACTTACGAGCAGACCTGTCATTTTGGTGGGCTTTTAATACCTGACAAGGCGCAGGGCTCTCAAAACGTCCCATCTGCTCCTCCGGGCACCGCCAATGTAATTTTAAATGGGAAAACAGACTTACGAGCAGAGCTGTCATTTTTGTGGGCTTTCAATCGCTGACAAGGCGCAGGGCTCTCAAAACGTCCCATCTGCTCTTTAAGGGCACCGCCAATGTAATTTTAAATGGGAAAACAGACTTACGAGCGGACCTGTCATTTTGGTGGGCTTTTAATAGCTGACAAGGCGCAGGGCTCTCAAAACGTCCCATCTGCTCCTCCGGGCACCGCCAATGTAATTTTAAATGGGAAAACAGACTTACGAGCAGACCTGTCATTTTGGTGGGCTTTTAATCGCTGACAAGGCGCAGGGCTCTCAAAACGTCCCATCTGCTCTTTAAGGGCACCGCCAATGTAATTTTAAATTGGAAAACAGACTTACGAGCAGACCTGTCATTATGGTGATGCTATTCAATCGTAGACAAGGTGGTGGCGTCCTATTGCCCCTTTTACTTGGGAAAAAGTATCCCAGCAGGCTGATTCTCCCTATTTGGACGAGACGAGACGAGATAGGAAGAAACGATGAATCCTATTGGTCTAAATGGAGTCACGTGACAGATTTGAAGTCATTGAGGTGCGGAAAGAGCGAGATCAGAGTCATGAGTTTGAAATGAATGACTCTGATCTCGCTCTTTCCGCGCCTCAATGACTTCAAATCTGTCACGTGACGCCATTTAAACCAATAGGATGCATCGTTTCTTCCTAGCTCGTCTCGTCTCGTCCAAATTGGGAGAATCATGCAGCCTGCAGACAATCCTTTTGCTTGGGGGCCTCAAATTCAAGGTTGCATAGGTCCGTAAGAAATGCTAATCCGCCCCTGCGGATACTAAACCAATTTTCAATAGTTTTTTTCACGTGTTCAGTGAATTTTTCAATCTAAATCAATTTTATGGATGATACTTGGTTGCCAATCATCCAAAACTTTGCAAAGCACATGGTCCAAACAAAAGTTGAGACAATTTTTGATAGGAAAAAATCAGTGTTGCAAAAGTTTCTCTATAGTTTTTCACCTTGAGAGTTGTGGAATATGTTGTACCATTTCTCTCTTTGGACGCATAAACTGGCGATTAAACATTTTGGACCACTCATAGAGAGTGGTCAAACCTTGTTTGGAGAAGTATAAGTGATTGGGACCAAAAATTTGGTTAAAAATGCGCTGGGCGTTAAATAATGGACAAAATATTTTAAACCGATCGAAATTTGGACAAATGTTCCTTCAACCCTATAAATTATTTTCATAATCGAGATAGGTATACGTATTAAATACTCACATAATTTGTCACTTTTTCCCCGCGAGTAAAACAGATTTATACATGTCTGATGCATGGTGAGGTGACTCCGGCAGATATCACTGAATGGAGCTGTTGCAAACTTCTGCTACAGGCTTATTAATAGTTGATTATGGGGTAAAACCCTGTAATAATAACGGTAAGCGCTTAAAAAATCACGATGTTCACTCCTAAACTCACAAAATGCTTTTAAACGCGAGATCGTAATGGCGGCCGCGGCCGCTCAAATCTAATGGCAATTGTTTGCTTCTTCTTCTTCTTTTGTGGTGTTGCGAGAACACCTCGTGTAGATGGCGCTGATTAAAGATAGGGAAACCCAATGCAGACCGCGGCCCCGGCCGCCATTACGATCTCGCGTTTAAAAGCATTTTGTGAGTTTAGGAGTGGATTTCGTGATTTTTTAGTGCGCTAATCGTTATTTTTACAGGGTTTTACCCCAGTACCACTTATTAATAAGCCTGTAGCAAAAGTTTGCAACAGGTCCATTCAGATAACAGTGAAACGTACAAACATAACTTATTTGCAAACGAAATTCCACCATAAACTACACACATAAATCTTCGATAAACTTTAATTTTTTGACTAAGTAAGCTGAAAGTTTGCATAATAGCGTGAAATTTAGCGTAAACTAAATCCAAATTTTATGTCTTTTTTTCAATTAGAGTCAATTTCCCTTTGGAAAACTGATATTATCTGCACCTACCCTTAAATGTACGATCTATTGCAGTGGCGGCTCGTGCGATTTGGCAACAGTGTTTTTATCCCATTTAAATACATGGAAAACAATCGAAACTCGAGGAGGCTGCCAGCCTCCGCTTGAATCGAGTTTTTACCCAAGTTTAAGTGGGAAAAATGCATGGTTGCCAAATCTCACGGGCCGCAACTGATCTATTCTACACCACGTGAAAATCTAGGAAACTTGTGGAAGAACCGTAGAAGCTGGAGCAAAACGGATGACAAATTCTAATTCCTCGACCGAAATACTTACCACCTTTCACACCAGAAACTTGTAATACCTACTTGGAGGTTTCAGGATAATTTGTCAAACTTTTTCTGAATTATCCGTATAAGGAGAATCTGTTAGCATTAACTCATACTACTAGAATAACACATGTCTTGTCCATAAGGAAAGTTCGTTAGCAAATGTTTGCAGTTTGTAAAAATGCATGGTCTGTGATGTAGTAGTTAGACGCGGTTCCACATAGAGTCTCTTTATACCATCAGAGTTGCGCACCTTGCCGGCATGGGTGGATAGAGGGAATTGTCTTTCTCTCTCTCCTTCCATTTAAACTTATGTGTTAGAAAAGGACAGCAGAGAGGGCCATCACGTGACTTTGGTCCGCTCTTCTATCCTTTTCTAACGCACGTATTTAAATGGGAGGAGAAAGAGAAAGACAATGGGTCTGTTGCATAATTTTGCTACAACAAAATAGAACCTTGATTCTTATGTAAAATTCGGCGAAAATAACGATGCGTACATTAAAAACGTTCTAAATCCACTCATTAACTCAGGAAATCACTTCAATTTCAAACAGCCCGCGCTACACTAGACACTATTTGCACCGGTATTCTACTACATAGGCGGAACAACCGTGCATAAGTAAACAACATCGTAACTACAAAATGACGGAATTTCTTTTTCAATACGTGAAATATAAGCTGCATTTGCTGTCTGGTCTTTTCGGTTTATCAAAGATTACAAAATAATATAAGAAATGTACGCATCTAAACGAAACATTCCAATGTTTGTAAGTTCTGTTCACGTTTACATAAACGAGATGGTTCCATCTGCGTAGTTATAAGTCGGTGATATAGTGTCTAGTGTAGCGCGGGTTGTTTGAAATGGAAGGTATTTTCTGAGTTAATGAGTGGATTCTGAAAGTTTTTAATGTGCGCATCGTTAGTTTCGTCGAATTTTACGTTAGAAACAATGTGTCGTATTGATGTAGCAAAAGTACGCAACAAGCCCATTCCCTGTATCCGCCCATGGCCAGCGGTGACTGTGAAATGGTTTAGATTCTCTGGAGCGAGTGGTTATAGGAGGCAAATAGGTTGTGTACTGTGTAGTCTATCGGGTCAAAAAATAACACAAAATATTATCCAAAGAACCTTAAAATTCTAATTTTGGTACCTCCACATGAAAAATTGCATTAGTCCTGAACAAGACTTAAAATAAGTTGTATTATTAGAGTTACGGACTTTCTGAGGAAGCTTCGAGCTTCCCAGAGACAAGCTCGCGGTGCTAACCCACTGCAGGGCTGCCGTTTTTGCGTATAATCAATGCTATCATAAGCGTCGGTAGACGCAGACGGCAAGTCAGGTAACCCCACCCTACTACCACCCTCTCTACGACCTGACAAGTCTGCGGCGCGTGTAACGCTTATAATTACAGAAATTATTTCATTCCCCCAAACCGTGCCTTGATATGATCCTGTAGCGAAAAAACTACGCAACCAAACTCATCAAACTTGGTCTTATTTTAACCAGCGTGTTCTGTGCTCGTGCCTTTTTTTTGTTTGAACGCAATCCGTCTAATATTTATTGAGAAATGATAAAAAAACTGAATTTCTCATTATAACGGCTATTTCAAACTACGCGGTAACTCTACTCTCATTGGCTACTGCCTTTTAGTATTTGAGATCGCCGCGAGAATCGACGCTTCATCGTCAGCCAACAACAACTGCACATCATTTCAAAACAAAAACATTTCTCTCTGCTTTGACACTTTTGAAATAAACTCGTTACAAATACAAGAGTGATACAAGTGATTATTGTTTCAATTACAACGGAGGCCGTGAATTACGAAATTTGTCCTCCTCAGTTCTTGTTTTAAATAAATGTAGCAAACATCTTTTCTAGTTATTTCTTTTGTGTGCTTCTAATTTGTTGTATGCACGCGTATAGTAAAGGTTGGTTTGCTCTCATAGTTAGGTACTATTGCATATTCATTTATTTATTAACTATTCTAGCTCTGAAGCTGAAAGTATTCGAATTTGGGCATAACCGCGGAGCTTCATTTTCCACTTCATTGCTTGCAAATGCAACAGCTGAGTACCGTAATACTGTTGATCACTGGAGGGAGAGTAGTTTCTGATGTGTTTACAGCACCCTTGTGATTTTAGCACAGAATTATACAATGAATTATTCTGTGATTTTATAGTATAATTATTCATAAGCAAGTAGTGACAAAAGTTCTTTGCTGTGTACTTGTAGAGTTCACAACTGATCTGTTTATTTTATGAGAGCTGGTAGTGACAGTAACATTATTTTCCTGAAGTTACAGAATTGAGCTACGGCGGATCTGCCAGCGACAGAGTAGCCAGTCGCGGATCGGCCACCGGCGAACTAGCCAATGGCGGATCGGCCAGCGGCGGACCGGCCACTGGCGGATCAGCCAGCGGCGGACTAGAGAGTATGGCGGATCGGCCAGCGGCGGACCGGCCGATGGCGGATCGGCCAGCGATGGACCGGACAGTGGCGGATCGGCCAGCGGCGGACCGGCCAGTGGCGGATCGGCCAGCGGCGGACCGGCCAGTCGCGGATCGGCCAGCGGCGGACTAGCCACCGGCGGATCGGCCAGCGGCGGACTAGCCACCGGCGGATGGGCCAGCGGCGGACCGGCCAGTGGCGGATCAGCCACCGGCGGACTAGAGAGTATGGCGGATCGGCCAGCGGCGGACCGGACAGTGGCGGATCGGCCAGCGGCGGACCGGCCAGTGACGGATCGGCCAGCGGCGGATCGGCCAGCGGCGGACTAGCCAGCGGCGGACCGGCCAGTGGCGGATCGGCCAGCGGCGGACTAGCCAGCGGCGGACCGGCCAGTGGCGGATCGGCCAGCGGCGGATCGGCCAGCGGCGGACCGGCCAGTGGCGGATCGGCCAGCGGCGGACTAGCCACCGGCGGATCGGCCAGCGGCGGACCGGCCAGTGGCAGATCGGTCAGCGGCGGATTAGCCAGAGGTGGATCGGCCAGTAACGGACTAGCCAGTGGCGGACTAGCCAGCGGCGGATCGGCCAGTGGCGGATCGGCCAGTGGCGGACCGGCCAGTGGCGGACCGGCCAGCGGCGGACTAGCCAATGGCGGATCGGCCAGCGGCGGACCTGCAAGTGGCGGATCGGCCAGCGGCGGACTAGCCACCGGCGGATCGGCCAGCGGCGGACCGGCCAGTGGCAGATCGGTCAGCGGCGGATTAGCCAGAGGTGGATCGGCCAGTAACGGACTAGCCAGTGGCGGAGCGGCCAGCGGCAGACTAGCCAGTGGTGGATCGGCCAGCGGCGGACCGGCCAGTGGCGGATCAGCCACCGGCGGACTAGAGAGTATGGCGGATCGGCCAGCGGCGGACCGGCCAGCGGCGGACCGGACAGTGGCGGATCGGCCAGCGGCGGACCGGCCAGTGACGGATCGGCCAGCGGCGGACTAGCCAATGGCGGATCGGCCAGCGGCGGACTAGCCAGCGGCGGATCGGCCACCGGCGGACTAGCCAGCGGCGGACCGGCCTGTGGCGGATTGGCCAGCGGCGGACCGGCCAGTGTGGATCGGCCAGCGGCGAACCAGCCAGTGGTGGATCGGCCAGCGGCGGACCGGCCAGTGGCGGATCAGCCACCGGCGGACTAGAGAGTATGGCGGATCGGCCAGTGGCGGACCGGCCGATGGCGGATCGGCCAGCGGCGGACCGGCCAGTGGAGGATCGGCCAGCGGCGGATCGGCCAGCAACAGACTAGCCAGTGGCGGACTAGCCACCGGCGGATCGGCCACCGGCGGACTAGCCAGTGGCGGATCGGCCAGCGGCGGACTAGCCACCGGCGGATCCGCCAGCGGCGGACCGGCCAGCGGCGGACCGGCTCGTGGCGGATCGGCCAGCGGCGGACGGGCCAGTGGCGAACCGGCCAGTGGTGGATCGGTCAGCGGCGGACTAGCCAGAGGCGGATCGGCCAGTAACGGACTAGCCAGTGGCGGAGCGGCCAGCGGCGGACTAGCCAGTGGTGGATCGGCCAGCGGCGAACCAGCCAGAGGCGCATCGGCCAGCGGCGGACTAGCCAGTGGAATCGGAACCGTTGGTTAGCATACAGATCAGGGAAAAGAAAGGGAAATGAGACTGTGGTCCCTATCGTAAAATAAGCACTCGAGAGTCTATGTGAAAGTTGTCCGGAAACTATTTATAACTGCTGGCTAGTCAGCTGATGGATAACAACTGTTGCTTTTATTTGTGGAATAAGAAACTGGAATTTTACAAGCTTAAACCAGAGTATATCCCATCAAAAACCTTTCCAGGTGCAAGCAGACGGCATCAGGTAATTATGTCTGTCACAAAAAGCCGTTCCAATGCATCCACTCAAAGATATGGTATGATGGGAACGGCAAGTCTCCTCCAAGTGGGCATCCAGCAGGGCAAATGTTAATCATTTTTCAAAATCAACACTATCCATCTGCGGCGAATTTAGTGAAGGAAAAACTTTGAGGGATGTATTTCTTTATTTTTTATTTTCAAACGCAAAAACTTGCCGCCGTTCATCGCCTTAAAAAAGAAAAAAATCAATTATTATTTTTTTTTTAATAAGAATAATTGATTTTTTTCTTTTTTAAGGCGATGAACGGCGGCAAGTTTTTGCGTTTGAAAATAAAAAATAAAGAAATACATCCCTCAAAGTTTTTCCCTCACTAAATTCGCCGCAGATGGATAGTGTTGATTTTGAAATTAACATTTGCCCTGCTGGATGCCCACTTGGAGGAGACTTGCCGTTCCCATCATACCATATCTTTGAGTGGATGCATTGGAACGGCTTTTTGTGACAGACATAATTACCTGATGCCGTCTGCTTGCACCTGGAAAGGTTTTTGATGGGATTTTTCTATTCACCGATGATTCCACCGGATGAGAAAAGATTACACAGTTCAATTTAGTGCATGACTGTAATAAACTAAAATACTCGCATCTGTAATCTTTTTTCAACCGGTGGAGTCGTCGATGACTTTAAAAAACTTGCGGATATTTTAATTATTCAACGGAGTTTCCATACCAATTAAGGAAAGACTATTACAGATCAGAGTATTTTCGTGCATTAGCGTCATACACTGAACTGAACGGTGTAATCTTTTCTCAACCGGTGGAATCATCGGAGAATAGAAAAATAGCATTGCTTATACGCAAAACGGCAGCCCTCTTGCCCAGAACGTAAAAAATGATAAAAGGCAAGATTTCAAAGGAGCTAGTGGCCAGATTCGCCCACATCTCAGTCCATTGAAAAAACACAATTTCACCCCCTCAAAGGGGATGACCGTAAATTAGATCCTCACATTATTTGATTCCGCGAAAACTTAGTCTCATGGACTTTCCTTCTCTCGGAATTAGAAAAACCTCTCCTTGCCAGTTCCTCTGCTCAGCAGGGGATGCCAAGTGAGGGTCAAAACTGCCAACTGAAAACTGAAGCCAATTTGAATTCCCGGGGGGGGGGGGGTGCGGGGCAGGGATGCCGCAGCGCATAATTTAAAATACCTACAACAAGACTAGTAAGTCTCTCAGACGACCAAAGACTTTATTTATTTTTTTTATTTATTTATTTATTTTTTTTTCTTTTAATTGGACAAGTGGAGAGAAAGAAGCTATGCGTACGTTTATCTAGACTGGCGCAGTTTATTGGTAAACCTAAATAACTACCACGGAGGATTTTTAGGTTAGGTTTAAGTTGTAATTTTTCCATGTAGGTATTCCCATGTATTTTAGAACAACCGCACACTGGATCGAAGTATGTTCCAGCCTCAATAAAAAATAAAATTAATAACCTAAATGAATTAATTAGAAAAATACACCTTAAACCTAACCTAAAAAAATCTCCGTGGCGGTTACTTCCATTCTAGACTTCCATTCTAGATAAATGTATAGCTCGTTGGTGGAGAGTGAAGTCAAATAAGAAATTCAAGGGAGCCGGAGGAATTGGCAACCCTGTATTCACGAGAGTAGGAGAAATCTTTTAATGCGGAGGAAGAGGCGCTTGTTTTGAGCCATAAGTTGTGAGGACAAGTTGTAATGGACATGGACTTCGGACAAGTCCTCTTTTCCTCTTTTTTTTTGTGAGCTTAGTCATTCCTATGGAGCGATGGCCAACACTAGAATCCGACACCCACCCCCTTCCCCCGGCGCTTGTCGCCACCTGAATCGTATTTTAGGTGACCTATAATCTGGAAAGTCTTCTTTATCTAAAAGTATCTTCTCATCCTTCACGTTCGCGCTCTTATTGACTCAGAGGTGGATCCAGGAATTTGCTCTTTCTCTTCCTCTCTACACCTTCCTCTCTCTCCTCTATCTCTCTCCTACTCACTCACACACACTTTCTCTCTCTCTCTCTCTCTCTCTCTCTCTCTCTCTCTCTCTCTACCTCTCTCACACACACACACACACTCACACACTCGCTGTCCATTCGATTTCATGTTGATTTTTTGTTTTTTGTTTTGTTACTATTAAACTTTTCCTGCTCGTAGAATCTGTTCCTTTATTAATAATCTATTTTCATTGATGAATTTCTTCTCGATCCAATCCAAAATTTGTTGGCTCACATATTCGATCAAAATATTGACCATATATCTAACTGTCGCAGAGCCAAATAAAGATAACATCTTTGGTAGAGCATCATTTTCACAAAGGAATCGACTTGGATGCGAGGACCGTTCGCGTCCTTCCCGAACATTATTTGGTCCTCAGGGCCAGCAAATGTTGAGACGAAAACGTCACTCTACTTAGGTGGGTGGTGAGGATTCGAGCATGTGATATTAGATAGCTTATACTGCCTCACCATACATCTAGAAGGATTAACATTTTTCCCCAATATATTTTGGTCTTTGGGGCCAAAAAATGTTCCGACAAAACAGACTCCCTACTTAGGTGGGGAGGACTCGAGCATGCTATTGGATAGCTTACGGCCGGGCCTTACCGTACATCTAGAAGGATTGCCATTTTGTTCCAACATTTTTTGGTCTTCGTGGCCAAAAAATTTTGCGACAAAACCGTCACTCTTACCTAGGTGAATGGTGAGGACTCTAACTTGCTATTAGATAGCTTACGGCCTCACCATACATCTAGAAGAATCACCATTTTTTCCTAATATATTTTGGTCTTTGGGGCCAAAAAATGTTGCGACAAAACAGACTTTCTACTTAGGTGTGGAGGACTCATGCATGCTTTTAGATAGCTACGGCCGGATCTCACCATACATCTAAAAGGATTGTCATTTTGTTCCAACATTTTTTGGTCCTCGTGGCCAAAAAATGTTGCGACAAAACCGTCACTCTTACCTAGGTGAATGGTGAGAACTCGAACTTGCTATTAGATAGCTTACGGCCTCACCATACATCTAGAAGAAGTAACATTTCGTCCCATAACGCACTTTTCGGTCCTCGGTATCTGTCTGTCTGGATCTACTTCAAACTGCGGTACCAGTGATTGTACCGGCACTTAACTTCACCCAAACCTCTTAGTGCGTGTCCAATGTCCCATCCTTTTTACACCGCACTGTGATCAGATGTGGTCAAAATGTGGCCAAAAATCAGAAAGTGAATTTGTCATCAATTTATCATTTACAAACTTTCAAGACCAAGTTTAGTCACAGAGGACACTTTGAACATGTAATTTAGACTTAAATACGTCATCGCAGAAAGTCTTAAATGGAGCTATTCCAAGGTTTTGCTGTAGACAAATTGCTTATCAATTCTGACGTAAAATGCTGCGAAAATAACGATGAGACCATTTAAAAAGTCTAAAACTCACTCCTCGCAGAGAAAACTTAACTTGTAATTTCGGGTGACCACCCTTGCAGGTATGCACCAACCTTCGATTCGGACCCCAAACAAAAGAACAGGACATGAAATGGGGCAGTTGCAAGGGTCTGAAATGTTGTGTTTTTTATAAAGAAAATGATAGTACTTGATGAGTTGAGAACATTGGTGCCTTTGGTTTTTTCCTAAGTGCCCCGGTTTCAGAGATACACGAGTGTAAAGTTGTAGAAAATGGTGTGTGTAGTGACGTCACAACGCGGAATTCCCATTTAAAACAATGTATTTTGGGCCAAAATCTGATCTCGAGAACAATTGGACTTAAGGAGAAACCAAAGGCATATTTGTTCTCAGCTCATCAAGTACTTTCATTTTCTTTATAAAAAACACAACATTTCAGACCCTTGCAACTGCCCCATTAAGTGCCGTCTTTCCTCGTTTATTAAGTAACGCAGAACTTTTCTGTAGTTATCACCGTGCTCCCCAGTGACAAAATGTGTATAAATGGAAATGTAAATGCTTCAAATTTACTTTTTGAAAGCAAATTCATTAATCTCATTGTTCAAATTTGTGGGTTATGTTCTTTTGTTTGGGGGTGGCGAATCCGAGGTTGGTGCATACACGCAAGGGTGGTCACCCGAAAATATTTCGAATAGAAGGCGCGAAATAAAACCGATACAGATCATGGTTTTACTAATAGGATACCTTCTCACAAAAGTAAAGCTTCAAGAAGAACCCGCTAGAGAGCGCGGAATGAAGTAGTCACGTTTCTTTGCCTTTATTTGATCAGCTGATAAATGATTTTTTTTTTTTTTTTTTTTTTTTTTTTTTTTTTTTTTTTTAAGCGCAATTTTTAACATTCAATCTTTTATGGGTTGAAAATGGATCTCATTAAAATAAACAAATTAGATCAGTATTCTTTTAATTTTTTTAGTTTCGGGAATTGTTACAACATTAACGCCTGTTCGAAAGTGTAAGCGAAGTTATGGTATTTGTATCATTTTTTTAGAGGACGAGACAGGATCAATTAATGGTATTTGTTTTGATGAAAAGGGGTCCATCCAGCTACCATTAGGAGTGCCCCCCCCCCTCAAAAATGGATGAAACTTTCAGGGATGATAGAGCTAAGCATCATCTTTCAGAATATCTGCAGTTTTTTGAATTTGGTCAACTTGAAGCGGGAGTGCAGGGGGTCAAAGTCAAAACCTCCAATGCTCCATAACTTTTGAACGAAAATAGACATTGACGTGAACTTTGCACCAAAAGATGCGTATTTTAAAGATCTTTCGATTGATGTGCTACAGTGTTTAGTTCAAAAATATTTGACCCTTTTTTTGCATTTTGTTTTACTTTTGAAGTTTCCAAAAATCCGTTTTTTGAGTTTGAAAAATAGGCGCAATGAAGGAATCTGAACGAAAAACTATGGCCGCCATATATGATTTGAGAATTTTGAAAAACTTATGTCAAAAATAAATTCAGCGACCCAAAAAACCCGCTTCCACCAAGTTTCAATGAATTTCATCGATTATTGGTGGAGCAACAAATTTTTTTGTAGAATCGAAAGTAGGAACCCTATTTTCGGCCTAGATTTGAAACTTTGCGCGGTCATAACTCTTGAACGAAATGTTTTTCGGCATCGCGGTTTGCGCCATCTGAAAGCTTATAAATCAGCTTTCTTCACAGAAGTTTTTTGTTCAGATTCCTACGTTGCGCCTATTTTTCAAACTTATAAAACGAATTTTTTTCTCTACTTTTAGATTATAAATGAATTTTTACACCTGCATTGAGGGTTTTTTCGAGAAAAGTTGAAAAATGTATTTGAACCCCCCAGAAGACACCCCAAGAGATTGTCAGGAGCTTATGAAAATATCAGAAATGAAAAATTTGGAGTCAATTTTCTGTCTGATTGTTTTGTTTCAAATCATTTGTTTCAGTAATTTTCGAGAAAAATGCCAGCAACGGATGCTCTGGCTCACTTTGTATATAAAATATAGTAGACTTCTTTTATTCTATTCAGGTCCTCTGGTATTTAATCACTGTCCGATGAGTAAAATAATTGAAATCTCATGCGCTGAGTCCAGACTATACTTGCTCTCTTTGAGAGAATCCAAAAATTAAATAAAAGCATCAAAGGTACCACTATACGGCCAATTTTGTAAAATAAGCACATGTATGGAGAGGGGGGAGGGGTGGAAGATTTTATATGCGTAACTTTTTTTGCTTCTCATTGATAGAATGTCATCGAATGAAAGGCTAGAAACTCTGCAACTCTGGTAAGCAACTCTGTTTGCTTGAAGGGACGCATCGCAATGAAGTAGGGGACTACACTAATTATAGTTGTCAAAGTTGATGCATAAATTATTAATACTTCAATTAGTATGTACGTCTGTAATGTTTTTACTGGATGCTAATCATAGCATTTTTTCCAAGTAGATGATTCAGCCTAATTTTATCTTGAGTACTCACCATAAGGTTTCTCTGTACAGTAAAGCCTTTAATGAAAACATAGCAGGAATTGCTTTTATTGACATTAATTGTAATTGTTTAATTTTCAGATCCAAATCGGCCAATACTGTGTCTAAAAATTCAGATATTGAAAGGAATGACTCTATTTCGTCTCTATCAATATGTAGACATTTATTAATTACCTTCTTTTACCTTTCATCACCATATTCCACCAACAAAACCATGGCCTACCTATCTTTTCTTTCTCATTTTATTAAATTATAAATAGAATCTTTTACATCCATTCAACGCAGAATCGAATCATTTATAAACTTCAAATACTCTATAATCAGTGATTTCATCCAAATTTTCATTATTGAATCATTAATGTATATTATAAATCTATTTATTCAATTTATATGTGAGTTACATACTACAATGTCTCCTTAAGAATTGCCGATGCATTTCAAACAGCTGTAATCCACAAATGAACAAAACACTGAACCAATTGTAATGTGTCACTGCAAAAACAACGACTCAAAAATATTTTTTTCAAATATACGTCTCAAATGCATATACATTGTCATATTTTCTTAATCAAAGCTCCAACAGCACTTCCTGTTCCTTAAATAATATACAATAAATTGACAAATCTTCTCCCATGAACTACATTATAATAAATAAATTTAAACCATGTATGCGTAAGCCTTTATGCAAAACTTATTTCTGCAAAACCCAGCAGAGCAGAAGACCAAATGAAACAACTTATGCGCAGATTTTTATGTTTACAATTCACAGGCACGCTTTTCGAATACATGCAATGTATCGGAGCTTCCCTGCTTGTTTAATGGTCTCATCGTTTTTTTCGCAGAATTTTACATTGGAATTGATACTTACTTCATTTGCCTACAGCAAAACCGTGCAAGAACTCCATTAAACTTAGAGGGTTGAAAACGATTATTTTTGGGTTCCCAGATGATTATGTCCACAGCTTTTTTTTCCAAAACTTTTCTGTCCAAAATTTCATTTGTCCAGTTATTTTTTTGTCCAATGGCATTGTCCTAATGTTTTAATGTCCAGTGAACTACAATGCCCGCGAATAAAAAGTCTATGTCCAAAAAAATGTCCAAAGGCTCGTATTGAAATGAAACAGAAGTATTCCAGTACAATTTTAGTATTCTTGTTTTCTATAGAAAGCTGAAAATAAATCTTCCTGTGAAATCCATCTGATGATTTGAAAAACAGTACCTATACTTGTTGATTAACCTACTTGTTGATCGAACTTGAGGACAAAAGGTTGCCAGGGCTATGCTTCAATTAAAAAAAAAAAAAAAAAAAAAAAAAAAAAAAAAAAATGATACACTTGCATACTGATCGCTTGCGAAATTCATTTGTCCCTTATAGACTTTCCAAATTTTTGGACTTCATTTTATGGACTTATAATCTCTGGACATTTTAATAATGGCCTTTTCTTCTTTTGGACGTTTCCTATTTGGACCTAATTTTTTGGACTTTAATGGTTTGGACATTAATTTTTGGACTTGAAAGTTTTGGACATGGAAATGTGGACATATCATCTGTGTATGATTTTTGATGACTTGTTATTCCCTGATTTTTGATTGCTATTCTTCACTGATTTTTTACCACTTTTCCTCGATCCAAGACCATAGTGCACCGTTCACCTGTGCCTCGAAGCAGTCTCTACTCACCACTGTTAAATGTTGATTTGTTGATTTCTACCGCCGACGCCATGCGCCACCGGTGGTTGGCCCAACGCGACGCGACGCACGCAGCTCGCGGCGCTCGCTAGAGCCAGCGCGCGTCTAAGTCCTCTTCATCGCATCAACCGACGCCGTCTGACTCTACCTGACGCTCCACGCCGCACTTTAGGGCCATGCTGCCGTGTGTTTGCTGTGTGCCACGCGCGCGCGCGCCGCCGCAGCCGTGCTCTGCCGGTATCGTTATTAGCCTTTATACGCAACGTCTCCGTTGACGACACGGTTTGAAGCGGCTCGGGGCGGCGCGCACGTCAGCAGCGTCTCCCTCCAGTCCATCGCGCACAGTTCGTACTCGATCTTCCTCTAACTCCATCCATGACCAAGGATCCAAAACGCGTTCCAGTCTGTCCTTAACCGCGCTGCATAACCGACAGCCACTGTTTTATATCAAACCGAACTTTATTTTGTATTTTTTTTTTTTCGTTGTATTAATTATTATTTTTCTTTAAATTTATCTATATATTTTTAATTTTTTTTAAAATTTTTGATAATTAATAAATTTTTTTTGTTCGAATATTCCTCTGTTTCCGTTTTCGAAAATTGTGTGCGGTTTGAATTTTTTTTTCTTTTTTTTCTGCCGGGTGTCTCCGGTAGTTTTTATTTGAAGTGCTGTGCGTTTGGTTTTTTTGAGTAAGCGCTGCTTTGTTTTAATCTCTTTTCTCTTCTGTCCTTTACTGTCTTTTTTTCCTCACACACTTTTCTCCTTTCGTTCCGCCGTTTTTTTACGAGTGAGCCATAAAATATTGCAAATCGATGCAGCTGTTTATAGGAAATGCGTCGATAAGATTATCTCATCTTGCGCTATTTAGCGATTTATAATAATTTTCGATAGTTTTCGATGTATATTGTTCCATCTGTAATTTCATTGGATCAAATTATGTTGCGGCTTAATGGTCCACCGAAAGACGTTGAATGGTGTGTACTTAAGTATGGTTGCGTGTGGTTTTAACCCACCGCGTAATAAGTGCTCACCGATCATCTGAGTGAGGAACTGTGAGGACGTAATATTTTTTGGTTCATGATCTGTTAATGCTTCAATTTTTAATGGTGTTCAGCATTTTGTTTGCCTTTGAAAAGTGACGCGGATTTTTTGTTTGTTTTTAATTTAGTTATTGATTCATTTTTCCATTTTTTTAATGGATGGAAAGTTTCTGTTCGCACTGTCTGGAAGCTCCTGTCATTTTCACCAAAAGTTAGGATCTAAATGTTATAGTTCTGAAAAATAGTTAAACATAAAATTTATGTTTTCAAAATTGCCACTTATACTAACTGAACTGGCGATAGAGACTAAGCGACTAAGCTGTGTTTTTTGTACAGTAATCGGTGCAGTTATATATGCATATTGGAGTGAGTGAAAATTTGTGTGCTCTCGACGACATAATATTGTCTGTAATTAGGATCTAGAACCAATGCAGACAAGAAAGAAGGAAAAACATATATTCTCATTTTATTTTATTTTAATTTTTATTTCAGTTCTTTTCTTTATTTTGTATAATTTGATTTTACTTGTTTAGTTTTTTATGGCAATTTCTTCGACGACCAATCCTTGCTATCTTCGAAAAGTGATTGGAATTTGTAAGGAATGAAAAAATGAAGGGAACTGGAAAAATATGAAGGCGATAAAATATTGACACAATTTAATGATTCTAAAAAGTGCGGAATATAATTAATGTCATTACAATCGTGAAAGTTTGGAAAGTTTCTTCGATTAAAAAATGATACCACCCCCACTCTCGTTTGTCGGAACAGTTGCCTACTCTTGAGACTTGAAGGAGTTGTTTCGGGTTGTCAGTTCTGCCCTTCTATGCCAATCTGAGAAACGAAGACAGGTTCGATTAATAAGTGATTTAAAAAAAAAAAAAAAAAAAATCTGAGAAAAAAAAAGAAGTCAGAGTCCTTGGGGGAAAAGAGTCGATGGTAATTTGTGAAATACGATATCGACGTCTCCTCCATAGAAACCGATGGAAAATATCGATTCCCTACCTTTCTTTTATGAAATTTACGGGAGTTGAAAAAAGTATTGTGAAATAATATGATAGAATTAACAGTGCAGTATTCTACACACTTACACTATACCTAATATACAAAGTACATCCACTTGCAATTTTAATCCGAAGCTTCGAGAATGCACTTGAGAAGTACTCAAACAGTTTGTAGACAAGTATAACTTTTTTTCTACATTGGAAACGATGAAAATGATGACCCTTAAACGGACATTTCCATGTTGCCAGATTTCACAAAAATAAATAAATGAATGAATAATTCATCCCCATTTATTACGACTAAATGAAATGACCGTTGAGTAGGAATTATTTTCGTACGATCCGGCAGCTCTATATAGCTGTTGTTATTTTACTAAATTAAATGGCAGTGATACCGTTTTTCAGTTTTTTCCTCTGCTTGAATTCGCTTCATGTTTTTAACAAGTGGAAACTTTGAAACTTTAAGGTTAATTGATCCACCACTTATGTTTTGAAGCTATATTTTCTCGCTAGAAACGTTTACTTTTTTTTTTTTTTCTTTCAAAGTTTTTTGCGGTTTGACACCACTTATGATGCTTTCAGGTAGCTTCATGGGACTTCGATCGATTCAATTGTGATTGCATTGCACTATATGGTCTCAGATCGTCAAAAAGTGGCAGTGGCGTCGTGTGCCATCAGGCAACATCGCAATTTTGCCATTTAAAACCAAGTAAAATATCGATTCAAGGGAATGCAATGTGCACCTCCAACAGTTCGATCTTTTACACGGATTTCAATGGCCAAATTGCAACGTTGCAAGATGGGACGCAACGCCACTGAAAAGTGGCAAAAAATCAGACAGTAAATTTTTCATCGATTTATCTTTTATAAACTTTCAAGACCAATTTTAATGACTGGAAACACTTTATAGCAGTAATTTGAACCGAGAAGTGTCACTGGAAAGTTTTAAATTAAGTTTTAAAGGTTAAGAAAGATGAATTTTAATGCCTTATTATCACTGAATTTTGCCCATTTTTTTTTTCGAATTCAGATCAAAGTGCATTGAAGCAGCCAGGATTGAGGATTTATTCCATCTCTCTCATTTTCCCTTTGAGTGTGTAAGAGATCAAAGGATAGAACGATACGCGGGGTTAATCCCCTTGTCCATCCCAGCGGTGGCTCGTGCAATCTGGCAACCTATGCAAATCTATGCAAAAAAATCGATACTAGGTGAGGCACAACGCCTCATCAATTATTCGATTATTTTGCATAGTTTTAAATGGAGAGAATCTATTGTTGCCAAATCGCACGAGCCGCCAATGGCCCATCCTTGTGTAACACACATGCTTGTGTTTCAATGACGAAAAGAGAGAGAGATGGATAGTCTAGTCTCTCGTCGCGCTGCTGGTGATTGTACTATGACTTTCAAAAGAAGGTTCTTTGGTCGAAATCTTTACTCTTTCAAATCATGGCAATCGTTAAGAATTTCGACCGGGGTACTTTCTTTTGAGACTTATAGTACCTAAACGATGAATTAATTACATTTTTCAATTCACTGATGATTCCACCGGTTGAGAAAATATTATACATAGTTCTGCTCAGCGCATGCCTGAAATGCACGAAAATACTCGCACCCGTATAATCTTTCCTCAACCGGTGGAGTCGTCGATGACTTCAGAAAACTTGCGGATATTTTAATAATTAAACGGGGATTACACCGATTGAGAAAAGATTACAGAATCAGAGGATTTTCGTAAAGTACAGCCTTACACACGGAAAAAAAAAGATTAGTGAAAATAACCATACGGATACCTGATTTTGGCACCTGCTAGATGTTATGGTAAACTTGACCAGATGTATGGTACCTTTAGCGATACTCCGAGTAAATTCAGCATGCAATCAGGTAACATCACCTAGTACCTAGTCAAAACATAGTATACTTCTGGTTAACATTACCATAACATCTAGCAGGTGCCAAAACCAGGTATCCGTATGGTTATTTTCACCGTAGTTTTTTTTTTTCCGTGCACTGAACTGAACTGTGTAATCTTTTCTCAACCGGTGGAATCATCATCGGTGAATAGAAAAAATGTCATTAATTATACGCGAAACGGCAGCTCTGATCGTGAAGCCAGATTTTTCTGCTTCTTCGAACAGCAAAATACAATTATTCGAATTTCCATCGATTGTAATCTTAACTAATCTGAGAGGGGAAACATTAAAAGGAATGATCGTCAATCATAATTAATCGAGTAAAATCTGTGATCCGTGTGAATCAATATCAACTTCTGGCGAGTCATTCATTAAATTCAATGCCACGAGTAAGAGTGCATATATACACTGATCGATTGCGCCACGCAGTTATGGCTGCCTCTGCAATTGTAATATCCGAGATTAAGAAAGTCTCATTATGATTGGATCGATGGATGTAAAATTTTGATCCTGACCAACTTTGGTAGATCCAGGAATCTATCCTTCTTTCTCTCGCTTCTCCCATAAGAACGCGTGTGTTAGCAAAGGATAGATTATCAGCTGTCATGTGATTGTCGCCCCATCTCCTATCCTTTACTAACACACATGCATTCAAATGGTCAGAAAAAGAGAAGCACAATTTCGCAGATCCACCAGTGCTGATCGAAACCTCCAGTCTGCTGACCGAACTGGACGGGTTTTTGAAGAAACCAATCTCCTTGATCAGATTCCCCCCCCCCTTTATTTTGGCGAGGATTTGACAATTTTTGCTATGGGAATGTGTCCATTTAACCTTTGGGTACGTGCATAATTTAAAACAGACTTTGGCGGTAAATTTTCACTTAGCTCCTAACCAATTCGTCAATTTTATTTCGGTAGCTGATAACGATCAACACAATAAAAACAAAAAACAAAAAAAAAAAAATTATTACTAGAAGCACGCAACAAAATATCAAACCTAGGAAATTTCTGGCACTCTTTAAACAGAATACTGGTACAGCTATTGTCTCAGAAAAGATAGGATTTGACAATTCTACGGTTTTCATGAAAATATCAGCTTCGAACCTCAGATAGGGCAACCTAATTGGTTTGGAGCAGTAAAGAGGCTGATGTTTTCATTCAAACCTATACAGTTATCAAATCCAATCATTCTTTGGACCCTATATCTGGCACCATAGTTCTTAAACTTGGAGGGAATTCTGGTCCTCTTACTAGGTTCTGATAGAAACACCAGAATTTCCTGGTGAATGTACTAGACTTTTCCCGGTTGAAATATCTTTGTATTTCTGATAATATTCTTATAATTTTTATTTATTTTTTCAATGAATGAATGCTCACTATGGTTATTTTTGACTGGCTGAAGTATGCTTCAAAATTGATTTCGATTGTGTAAAGGGTTTTTTTTTTGCACTGTGTATTCTTGTGCAAGAAAAATTGAACATTTTATGCTCCTCAAGCAAAATGTCAAGCCAGTTTCTAGTATTTTTTTATTTTTTGTTTTTTAATGGATCATTTCCACGTAAGATATTGTTCGCATTCGAAAGGAAACAGATCGAAGTTTAATTAATTTTTTTCAAAATTAAGTTGCACCAAAGAAAATCGGAGAAGTTAGTTTTTGAAACAAAAAAAACTATCTTGATTCTTGCCGTTTCCGGTAAAAATTCCGATTCCAACTGAGCGAAATTTATTGCAGAACTTCCTCTTTTTTGATTCGTGGGTAAATGCACTTTTATACATACTGATCACGTTCGCGATGTTTTTTTTCGTCTGTGCCGCGCGAAACTAGTAGTCTATGAAAACCAAAATAAAATCGAAAAAAATCGAAGCAAATTAGAGAGGTCAGTTCTGTGAGTTAGAAACAAACATCCAGTTTCCACGGTTGCTTGCCGGAAGAAGTTTTATATAGCGGATTTTCCCTGTTTTTATTTATAAAGATGCACGACTGTTTAATGTTTACTTCATACCTACTGACATTCCTGAGACGGGCATCTTTTCTTTGGAAATTAGTAGTGTTGACAGACTGACCTAGTGTTGACGGACTGACCTAGTGTTGAATGTGTTGTGCTACATCAGATTAGTTCCATAAACATTAAAAGCCGCGCGAAAAATTTGCAATCAAACTACTTTGCTTTGAACAGAAACTATAATCGACTCATCAAGAGTCAAGACCTTTGACGACAACTATGTAAATCATTAATTGTTTTTAAGTATCTAATTCTCTCCAAAAACTGCTTGAACGTTAATCTTTTTTACATCACGTGACCACGTGACGTTCGTTTCGGTAAATTTTACTATCTTTCAATTTACTATATTGACAATGGAAGGACTTTCAATGGCTGACATTCTCGAAATACCGTATCACAGAGAGCCTTCAATTATGTAAGTAGGCAAAAACAAATACCATTAATTAAAAGAAGTACATACATATATGTAATTCATTTAAATTTTTTGTGCTTACCTAAAACAAATTGATTGGAATTCAAAAGAAATGCAGTTTTAACGAAAATCGGTCAAATTCTTGGTAGTAGCAATAAACAAGCATTCAAAAGCCCAACATACATTCAACGAACTTTTTGTTCAACTACACTTTCTTCCAAATCAAAGCCAATTTTTTCGGGAGCAAGCTCAAAATATTCAGCGAACAACTACGATTGTTCAATGAGAATGATTCTTCCGATTTTTGTCACTAAAAAAAATGTATAATAAGGTTGGTTGGTGTGACAAAAACAACTGATAAAAAGAGCAGCAAGTTGGAAAAATCATCTTCACGCTTCACATCCCCACCATTGGCGTAGCGTGCAATTTGACAACATTGTACTTCCTTCACTTAAACATATTAAAAATATATGCAGAGCTATTGGGTGTTCGGTGAACATCTTCGCATTCGATTTTTTAGATGTATTTGAATGGACAGTGAAACGTTGCCAAATTGCAAGCTATGCCACTGATCCTAGAGTCCCTATATACTATGAGAGTTGCGCCATTGCTGAATCCATTTCCGATTGGCTCTCAGATTTAGGCTGTCAAGAAAGCTCCAAGAGGCAAATGCAATTGGCGAAGGATTTGTTTACTATTCGCGAACTCGCTTTCATAACACATTTGAAGTAACAGTGACCGCGGTAATTTTTGCGAATTTTTCCTCTGCTTGAATTTTATTCTGGAGAACATTATCTCTTTCAATAACAACCGTTATTGTCGAGAATCTGAATCTAACCTATAAGAGATAGCGAAATAGTGGCAACAGCGCAGAGGCAAATGGCTATCCGCCATTTGCAATTTGCCTCTTGGGGGCTCCATTGATCCGCTTCTTCTTCTTCATTCGCGCGGAGAGTCTTGTCGCAACTCTCATAGCATATAGGGACCCTAACTGATCCGAACGGTTTTATACAAATTCCACCGCTTACCGGAAGAAATTTCGATTTCACTCGAGCAAAATTCACGGCGGAATTTGTATGTTTTTATTTATTTATTTATTTATTTTTTTTTTAAATGAGCGGATATATATACGTACTGACCATGCGCTCACGGGCTCACGCGGAAAGCAGTCCGCGTTCCCTTTCTGTCGAGGCGCCCCGCCCGCTCGCTTGAATGCTCGATATTTGACCCGCGAGCGCGGCGCCGCCGCGCAGAAACAGACCCATCAGTCGTTCAGTCACCTGTTTCGAGCAACCAGTTTTTACACCGCGATCCCCCCCCCCCCCCCCCAATCCCAACGCGCCCACACCCTCCACCTCTTCCTGGCAATAACCTCTTCGTGGGACTCTCTCTTTCTTTCTACTTCTCCTCTACCTCTCCAGCCTACCTCCAGTACGTCATAAATCGGACTCTCAGACAGTGGCGTCGCGTGCGCAATTTGGCAACAATGTATTCTATCCATTTAAACTCATGTAAAGAATCGAATTCAGGGGGTGCACAGTGCAAAAGGAAAATTCGATATATTTAATGAGTTTAAATGGAGCAGTTTCATTGTTGCCAGATGGCATGCGCGACGCCACTGCTCTCAGATATAGTTACTATGACCTTGAAAAGAAAGTACCCTGATCGAAATTTTTAATCTTTTAAATCTTGGCAATCTTCAAGCAATTTTGAGGTTTTCAAATGTTTAGGGACTAATCAGAACGCCCCTTATAAAGCAGTGGCGGCTCGTGCGATTTGGCAACAGTGTTTTTATCCCATTTGAATACATGGAAAACAATCGAAACTCGAGAGGCTACCAGCCTCCGCTTGAATCGATTTTTTATCTAAGTTTAAGTGGGAAAAATGCATGGTTGCCAAATCTCACGGACCGCTACTGTTATAAAGTACCTCAAGAAAAGTCCGAAGTTTCATTGAATATAAAGGACAAACTTAACAGGAAGAAAGCTGCTCTTGCAAACTTTTGCTAAAGGCTTATTAATAGCTGATTATGGGGTATAATCCTGCGTAAAAATAACGATTATCTCACCAAAAAAACACGAAATCCGCTCCCGAACTCATGAAATGCTTTTAAACGCGAGACTATAATGGCGATCGTTATGCCACCTAAACCTATTATGGCGCAATTGTATGCTTCTTCTTCTTTTTGAGTGGTGTCGCGAGAACACCTCGTGACAATGGATCTGATTGAGATAGAGAAACCCAACGTAATCGGCGGCAACGGCCGCCATTGCGATCTCGCGTTTGAAATCATTTTATGAGTTTGTGAGTGGATTTCGTGATTTTTGAATGTGGTAATCGTTAATTTTACAGGGTTTTACCCCATAATCAACTATTCATAAGCCTGTAGCAAAATTGTTCAACAGCTTCATTTCAACCAAGCGGTGCTTTCTTTTGAAATTCATAGGACATTCAAACGAACTTTTTTTTTTTTTTTTTTTTTTTTTTTTTTTTTTTTTTGGTCGGCCTTTGGCGAGAAGTGGGTGCAAACGAAGACTTGATGTTTGCAACTTGCAACAACGAAGATGTTTGCAACTTGCAAACATCGCGCGAGTTCACAAAAATGAAGAAGAAGCAAAAAAGTGCGCGAGGGAGAATGATTCCCGGAGACTCCCGTGCGCTCGCTCAGCTGGTCTCTTGGGACTCATCTCCGGATCGCGAATCTGCTTCGAGCCATCGATCAGAGAAGATACTGAAGAGGAGGAGGAGGCGGGGGTGGAGACAGAGGTCGGAGAAGGGGCGAAGGAAAAGTGAGAATTTACAGTTAAATTTGCTCTCGAATCGGGCTAAGCCTTCTGCAGAAACTGTGTCAACAACTTCCAGATTGGCACCGAAGTTGTTTCATTCATCATTCGATTAGAATTATGGCCATACCTTTCCCGCACACTTCTTTCTCTTTCTCTCTCTCTCTCTCTCTCTCTCTCTCTCTCTCTCTCTCTCTCTCTCTCTCTCTCTCTCTCTCTCTCTCTCTCTCTCTATCTCTCTCTCTCTCTCTTTTTCTCACTTCTCCTGAATCTTTCTCTCATCAGTATACGTATACTCGCGACTTCTTTTCTTTTTGCAACTTTATACTGTGACCCGCCCGCCTGTGGCGTTGCGTTGCGTCGCGTCGCGCGCCGGCCGGCAGCGTGAGCGCGAGCGTGCGTCCGCACTCTTATCCACGCTCACTACCTGCACCCGAGCGCGCGTGCTCTTACAGCACTGTGCAGTGTGCACTGTGCAGGTATGAAGGTATATATGTATGGAGGTTTACGTACAGACATACAGTGTACTTATCGCATGGTCGTCAGTATAAGTATATATGTATACACGCCCTCCTTGCATTTGTTGCTCGCCGCGTTAATTGCAGCTGTGTATATGCATTTCATTCTTCACTATACACTCTAGCTGTACACAGTGGGGTGAGATGAACAACTAACCTCCCCTTTCCACCCCCTCCCGCAAGAGGGTAAGCCACCCAAAACCCTATTTTTTGCCCTATGGCTGGAAAAGCTTTTTTTTTTTTTTTTTTTTTTTTTTTTTTTTTTTTTTTTTTTTTTTTTACAAGTTCACATGAGTCTCTCAGCACGAACTCCTGAATTTTTTGTTGAGCGGGTTGCATCGCAGCTCCTTAAATGCTAGTTGAAAGAGAAAAAAAATAGGTTTCACTTAGGAGCAAATATCCAGGTTAGAGCTGCTTAAATACTTTGATCTCTGGCTCAAATTGAAGCTTAAGTTACGCTTTTAGCACTGTCCTACCAGTTTTTCCAATTGCTGAGTGAAAGTATTTTTTTTTTAATTATTAATTGAGAAACATTTTTTTTTTTTTTCATTCTCTTTAAACTTCAAATGACTTTTAGGAGCCTTCTAGAGCATAAATAAAAAAACTGGTATAACAAACTATAGAGAATTTTATGTTGATTCTTTAAAAAAAAAAAAAAAAAAAAAAAAAACCAGAGGTCAAAAGCTGCATTAGAACTCGAGATATTTGCAATTTAGTGTTGCAAAAAATTGTAAGAACAACTTCAATTTCACCGAATTTTTTTCAATTTTCACCCTTTTCGTCAATCGACTTCCCATCTTTAATTATATTTATAGAGATGGCAAATCAAAAAACTAAAACCTTCCTCGTGTTCAGGAGAGTACAGAGCATAATTTTAGGGGGGGGGACCAAAAAAAAAGTCAGAAAATCGAAATTTTTGGGTAGCTTACCCCCTTAAGGATCTCACCTGTATGGTTTCATTACATATTTGAAATTATAATTTACGAAAACAAATTATAATAAATAATAATATACATAGAAAAAAAATACTGGCACAAAAAAACGATTTAATTAGAGTGGTACGATACATTTAGCACATACAATATATGAATTGATAAGCAGCAGAATAAATTGGATTCCAAAATATGACTGTTGATTCATCGACTATCGACCAGTTTGGTGTTGGCTGTTGAGATCCTATTAAAGTTTATGCATATTATCGCTCCAATTCAGAAGAATGGTGTATCTATATTCTGTTAGGTATACCTTGTTCCAGAAAAGATTGGCTTTGAAACTTTTACGGTTTTCATGAAAACATCAGCTTCTTACTGCTCCTAACCAATCAGGTCGCCCTACCTATCTGAGGATGGAAGCTGATGTTTTCATTCAAACCTACAGCTGTCAAGTCCAATCATTCTTGGGACAGCCTATAATTTGTTTTTCTGTTGTAATCTGTCAAAGTTTATTAATTTGTAATTTTTACTTTCTCGCTTCCCGCAAAGGAGAGAAACTATTTGTCATTATGAAAAATTTGGAAGTTGAAGTTTTTCCATTTTCTTGGCATAGCATTTCTCCCTGAGCTCACAAATCATATTCCCAAAAAAAGTCTGTCCGTCAGTTCGTCTGTCCTTTCGCTGGATTGCAAATAACACTGACGCAACCAGGATATCTTCCATCTCTCTCATTTCCCATTTGAATGTATGAGTAGGAAAAGGACAGAAGGAGGGGGTTTTATCCCCTTGTCCATCCTTGTCTAACATACGTTTCTTAATGGAGAAAAGAGAGAGATGAAGAAACTCTCGGTGCGCTACTGGCAAAATAATAACGATGATTACATTGTTGACTAACCGTTTACTTCTGTGACGTTACAATGAAACCGCACGTAAGAAGTCAAATCTCTGCTCGCTAATCTAGAGCAAGCGGATATAGATAACTATTCCTACTTCGCGGTACCTGTTATTGCCTACATCACCAATTGAAGGGGCTCATCTATTCGTTCTTTTGGAAACCACCGTAAATTGTATGTAAAACAATCGATTGTTGGTGAAGCACTGCTCCACTATCGAATCGATTGTTTTACACATAGGATCAAATGGAGGAAAAATATAGTTGCCAAATTGCCCGAGCTCCCACCGCGGTGAAAGCACAGAATAATACAATCAGAACGGAAACTCCCATAAGAGCCAATGGAAGCAAGTTTGGAATTTAACGGCACCAGTAGGCAACGCTGTGGTCCTATATCCCAACATGGCGGACGTGTGTGATTTGTGTTGAAACTCATTTATTTCTGTAAATTCTGGAAGGAAATCTTAAGTTTCCGGCCTCACTTTTATTCTATTGGCATTTTAGAATGAACATTTTGTGGACCATGTCCTATATTTTCTTTTTCGCGTTCGAATCCAGATGTAAACATCCTAGATGCCAACATGGCGGACGCGAAATGAATTTGCTTCAAAATCCGACAGATTTTCCGTTCTGATTGTATTATTCTGTGGTGATAGTATGCAACAGGCCCATTATTTTCAGATATGGAATCACCTGAAATCAGGTGGTAGATTTTTATGTTTAGCAGCATTGCAGCAATTTTGTGACAGGCGTGAGTTAAATTTAACTTTCTCTCATTTTCCCTTTCTCAATGCCCAGGGCACTTTGTATTTTTTTCCCCACTGTGCGTGGTGAGTTGATGTAGAAGATGCTCCAACGCAATGAACTTATATGCTGGACCCTGTTTTTCGCAATGTTGTCAAATTTGGCGGGTAATTTAAATATTTTATATTGCGTTTTATGGGGAAATGCATATGAATGCATGCAAAGCGGCATCCTTGGTCTCGTTGTGTGCATGCGTGACGAAATTTTTCTCGTATCGAATCTTTAATTTCCCCCTCGATTCCTCACTCTAGCTCATCAAGCTTGCATTGTTCGAAAATGATCGATATTCGTGAAGATATTCGATATTTTTGTTGACGAATACGAGTAAAGAACACGATCGAATTTTCAGTTGTCGAGTTTTACATCCATTTGAACGTATGAAAAAAAATAAAAAAAAAAAAAAAAAAAAAAAAAAAAAAAAATCGATAATTTGTAATAGACTGTTTTAGTAGAGCGATATATCGTATCGATTGCCGTCCGAGGGCCTCTGGTTCCAAACAAACTTTGGTTCAATGTAATTTCCCCATAAGCGGATTTTTGAACGGAAATTTAGGGTATTAAATCAAACAATTTATGCGACCTTTTTGCGATTATGAATTCTACGTCCTCGAAAATGCTTAATTTTGTCTGGTTCCACCCGTAAAACTGCCGGAATCAACAAGATATTACAGATTAAACGATGCGTTTGGAGGTTGGAATCACCCAAATGTTATTATTGTTGTTGTGGAATTGGCGGGATTTCGGGCTATTCTAACCTACAAATGCAACATTTAATCTGTAATATCTTATTGAATTCGGCAGTTTTAGTCAAGGAACCAGGCATAATTAAGCATTTTTGAGGACGTAGAATTCATAATCGCAACAAGGTCGCATTAATTGTTTGATTTAATACCCTAAATTTCCGTTCAAAAGTTCGCTTACGGGGAAATTACATTGAACCAGAGTTTGTTTGGAACCAGAGGCCCTCGGACGGCAATCGATACGATATATCGCTCTACTAAAACAGTCTATAAGGGTCAATTCAACCGCGTTTGAGTACTTCTATCTTGTTTTCCTGTTTTGCAAAAGATATTCAAATCAGCAGTCAGAGAAAGACGACACGTTCGTGGTTACATCCAGTGGCGTAGCGTGCAATTGGCAACGTTGTATTTCGTCCATTTAAATCCATGTAAAAAGTTGAATGCGAAGGTGTTCACCGAACACCCAATCCTTCGATATTTTTCGTGGGTTTAAATGGACCCAGTACAATGTTGCCAAATTCCACGCTGCGCCACTGGTTACAGCCTCACATCTTGTTGGTTTGAATGACTGAATGGCGTCTTGCTTTTCTTGACAATTTTATTAGCTCGTTGCTTTGAAACCTGCCAGATTTATGTGTCATTGAAAAATTAGCAGGGATTTTAATCAATGATGATGTAGTGTAGTTTGAAAGTGTATACATGGCTCAGTTCTTGTGATTTTTTAAATGAAATCGTGGATTTTTATTTCTATCTTCCTGTTTTTTTGTTTTTTTTGTTGTTTTTTGTTTTTTGTTTTTGTTTTTGTTTGTTTATGAGAAGGAATGGAAAGATGGAAGCATTTTTCGAGTACACTGAAAACAAAAGTGTGGACTTAACTATTTAATACTTAAAAGTATGCGGACACAACATATAAATTGTTGGTTATACCACAGAATAATACAATCAGAACGGAAACTAACTCCCATAAGAGCCAATGGAAGCAAGGTTGGAATTTAAAGACATCAATAGGCAACGCTGAGGTCCTATATCCCAACATGGCGGACGTGTGTGATTTGTGTTGAAACTCACTTATATCTGTAAATTCTGGAACGAAATCTTAAGTTTCCGCCCTCACTTTTATTCTATTGGCATTTCAGAATGAAAATTTTACGGATCATGCCCTTTATTTTTTTTTCGCGCGCGAACGAATCCAGATGTAAACATCCTATATCCCAACATGGCGGACGCGAAATGAATTTGCTTCAAAATCCGACAGAGTTTCCGTTCTGGTTGTATTATTCTGTAGTTATACCGTTTAGAATAGTTTCACAAACTCCATGCAGCTTTTAAATTAACTCTTTTAAATGGTAAAACCAACCATTCATACGTTGTGACCATACTCTTAAGTATTAAATAGTTAAATTCCTTTTTTGTTTTCGGTAGGAGTTGCCATCCTAGATTTTGTTGACCCTTTTGCCTTGCCGCTGTCTCTTTCCTCGTGACATTACCCTGACATTACTCGTGACATTACTCGTGACATTACCGTGAATTTACCCCGATATAAAGATAGAGGAAAGAAGGAAATCTCCACGCATCAAACATTATTTATTCATAGCCCACGAAAACACTCTAAATATGAAAACTGCGCTCTAAAACAAAGGAACCAATCATCACAATCAAATGCGAAATTGAGATAAATAACGAACAATAAAGTATTAAAAAATAAAAGAGTGAACGAGAGAAAAATTGAGAGAACCGAAAAAAACAAAAAGAGGGGGAACACAACTCGAGTATTCTCACATCAGTACTCACTGGCGATGCGGAATATCAGTGGAAAGCGGGGCTGGAATCGGTGGTGGTTTCGAGTCACCGAAGCTATTAGTGAAATTTGCGATGCATAAAAATTCGCCTATTCGGAACGTGTCGCGCGCCAAAAGGCAATGCGGAAGAGGTGGAGGGGGGAGGGGGGAGAGACAACCACTTATCACCCGGAGGTGAGACGGCATGACAAGGTCAAAGATATTATGAATATTTGACCACATTATTCTTGTCTGTAATCCATAAAACGTGGATCAGTATGTCAAGTCTCTCCCGTCTCCTGTCACATTATCTTTGCTTTTCACTTATAAAGATCCTTCGAAGGAGCGGAGCGCAAAGGTACCCTTGGTTGGTTCCCGAGCCAGGTGAAAAACTGTCGAAATACATTTTTTGAAAGCTTCTCCCTTTTTTTTACATTTTTTTATTTGAAGGGTCCATATTTTTTCGTTATTTCTGAGTGTTTTGCTGCCAAAGAACTGTCTAACATAGAAAGAGAGAGAGAGAGAGAGAGAGAGAGAGAGAGAGAGAGAGAGAGAGAGAGAGAGAGAGAGAGAGAGAGAGAGAGAGAGAAGCAATGACCGAGGGATGAAGTTGAAACCAAGAGAGGTTTAGAAATAAGAAGTAGAGACAGCATACACGTGGATGATTCTATAACGTCTCGATGTTGGCGAATTGAACGTCCGACTCGCTGAGTACTAACTTTTCTCGTTCCCGCCACATGAGTTCTTGCCGGAAAACCGAGCTTTTTACTTTCTCACCTTTAACGAAGTTAGAAATCGAGAAAGTATTGCGACGACGTTGATGTCTGTCTCAGTGGCGTAGCGTGCAATTTGGCAACGTTTCAGATCGTACATTTAAACGCATAAAAAATATCGAAGTATTGGGTGTTCGGTGAACACCTTTGCATTTGACCTCTTACATGGGTTTAAATGGACAACTTACAACGTTGCCAAATTGAACGCTGCGCCACTGGTCTGTCTGTCTGTATCCCGCAGCATACTTTTTGATCCAATGCTTCATATACATCCGAATTTTGCATAGAAGTTGCTTTTTAACATTCCTCAAAGGGACTTTTTTTTTTTTTGTTTTTTCGAAATTTTAAACTGTAAGGAAGTTATGGAGGATAAAGGCTCCTATTAAAATTAATATTAAAAAAATACAAACTAAGGGGCCAAAAAAACATCATAGACAAAATACGGATTAAAATGGGAACTAGGCCAACAATAAATAAGAACTTCCGGAACTTTTCGGAAGTTCTTATTTATTGTTGGCCTAGTTCCCATTTTAATCCGTATTATGTCTATTAAAATTAATGGGAAATAATGAGTCTATAGGGAAAAATTTGAACATTTCAAATATAGCTGTTTGAATTTTGAAAAAAAAAAAAAAAAATGCTGCAACCCGCCTACTGTAAAATTAACCTCTTGAGGGGGAGGGTTGTTTGGATGTCTCGCCTAGAATATAATAGGGGGTCTGGAGGTCTCCCTCATAGGATATTAAAGGGGTCTGGGGGCAACCTAGATTACGTAGTTGATTGGTAGAGTAATAAAAGGGGCTCTGGGCCCCTCCAGATTAAGTTTGATGTGAGAAAGTGTTCGTGGGCCCTACAGTTTATTTTGTACGCGGTTTAATTCTAGTAGTTAATGTTATCTTCGCACCCTTTTTGACCCTTCACAGCGCGAATGTTAAAATTTGAGTTTTTTTCTAGATTTTATTATACCGTTCAAAAAGAGGACAATTTTCGAAGAGCTTTCATAGGTCACTTAATTTTTTTTTTTTTTTAAGAAATTGGCAGTCTTTGTTTCAATTAATTGAATCATCGATGGATCTAGACTGCCTTTTAATAATATGCGCAATATCTGCACTGCACTGATTTTAATGTCGGATTAGTTTGATTTGTTTATTTATTCATTAATTAACATGTCTGTTTATTTATTTTATTTTTTTTTTTTAATTTAATTTAATTTTTTCTGAATGATTGGTGATTATAAGTCAAAGGTCTCGCGCCAACTCCGTTGATTTCCTCTCACAATCAGTTACTATTATCACATCAAATTCCGGTTAAGTTCAATTTCATCGAGGTATTTTTATTGGGATGATCTAATAAGAATCACCTGCCTTTCCCACATTTTCAACCAATCGTTTCTGGGGGAGAGATCACCGCCGATAAAAATAATAATAAAGAAACAAATAATACTCGACTGATTAAAATTCACGTAAGTGATAACCAGAGCTGCCGTTTTGCGTATAATTATTAATGGTATTTTTCAATTCACCGATGATTCCACCGGTTGAGAAAAGATTACACATTTAAGTTCAGTGTATGACTGTCATGTATGAAAATACTCGCATCTGTCATATTTTCTCAACCAGTGGAGTCGTTGATGACTTTAAAAAAGTTGCGGATATTTTAATTAATTAACGGTGTTTTCCACCGATTGAGAAAAGATTAAAGATCAGTGTATTTTCGTGCAGTACAGTCATACATTGAACTGAACTCTGTAATCTTTCCTCAACCGGTGGAATCATCAATGAATTGAAAAATGGCATTAATTATACGCGAAACGGCAGCTCTGGTGATAACTGATAGTCATGAATCGAGTCACGGTGTAAAAATGTCGCAATAAACCCAGTCTCTTGCATGATTTTGATTTTGCGAAGGTATAATACATTGATCTAATTCTCATTCTAGTCTACTATCCCGGCTCCTGATTCTTGGCGCCCGGATTCTTTTCTACGAGTCTATCATGATTAATGTCTGTTTAATATTATTTATGTTGGACCAGGCAACCACTCTCTGCAGTATTGAATTTTCTCGACTAATTCTTGAAATTATACGGATCTAGTGTCAAGCTGTAAACAGTTCGAGTTCCGGCCAGAATGAATTATGAGTTTTATTATTGGTACTTAAAAATTGATGCCTCTTACAATTACAGTTGATAATATACTATTGCAAGAGAAGACAGCAATTTGCCTTGGTTGTAAACATTCCAGGGGGACGATAATTTTCTTCATCGATTAAACCAATCGTTATGGTGATTCCAGACGAAACTTTTCCAGATTTCAATCTGATGGATAGCGCCACAAGTCGCTTTTGAAAAAGTCGTGGTTTTGGCATTTTAAATTGAAACCGAAGGAAAAACGCAAAATTATATAATTTCAGCGCCTGCGAAATTTTTCTATGAATATTTTGAGCCCAAAACGAGTAAAAAAGGTTAAGAATTAACTGAAGCCGTACATTATGAAATTCGTTTCGCCATAAGCTTAGTGAGTGCAAGTGGGTGCGAGTGATAGTATATCTATCTGCCTCACTCGCACTCATCGAGGCTTATGAGAATTTTCGTAATTCATAATTTTTGGCTTTTTTTTTGAGAATTTAAATTTGAATCTAACAGGATATCTTCCTGAAGTATGTTTGCAGGCGCTGACGTTCCTTAAATTTGTACTTTTGGCTTACAGTAATCAATTTCAGCCTAAAAATTTTGAATTTTTGACAGTGGCGTCGCTTGCCATCTGGCAACAATGCAACTGCTCCATTTAAATTCATTAAATATGTCGAATTTTCCTTGTGCACTGTGCACCCCCTGAATTCGATCTTTTACATGAGTTTAAATGGATAGAATACATTGTTGCCAAATTGCACGCGACGCCACTGATTTTTGAGCAGCGCTAGTGGGGCCATCCATCGGATTGAAATCTGGTCAAGCTTTGCCTGGAATCACCTTAAGACTGTCTATGAGTAATGTTATTGGTCCAAAATTAAAAAACTTAGCTATTTCTATGGTACCCATCGTTAAAGTGCCCGTTTATTTAAAGGCTATACTCATCCGACTTTGAAAAACGGATTTTTTACGATGGTTACAATAGCAATAGCCAAGTTTTACAATGGATCTGTTGCATACTTTTGCTCCAGCAATATAGAACCTTGATTCTTATGTAAAATTCGGCGAAAATAATGATGCGCACTTTAAAAACGTACAAAATCCACTCATAAACTCAGGAAATCACTTCAATTTTAAACAGCCCGCGCTACACTAGACCCTATTTGCACCGGTATACTACTATACACAGACGGAACCACCTTGCATAAGTGAACAACATCGTAACTACAAAATGATGGAATTCCTTTCTAAATACATGATCTATTGGCTGCAGTTGTTGTCTGGTCTTTTCGGTTTATTAAAGATTACAAAATAATATAAGAAATGTACGCATCTAAACGAAATATTCCAAAGTTTGTAGGTTCTGTTCATGTTTACATAAACGAGATGGTTCCATCTATGTAGTTATAAGTCGGTGATATAGTGTCTAGTGTAGCGCGGGTGGTTCGAAATGGAAGATATTTACTGAGTTAATGAGTGGATTTTTAAAGTTTTTAATGTGCGCATCGCGTTATTTTCGCCGAATTTTACGTTAGAAATAATGAGTTATATTGATGTAGCAAAAGTACGTAACATACCCATTTTGGATCAATAGTATTTTACTCATAGACATTCTTAACAATCGGTTTATCGACGAAGTTAATAATCGGCCCCCTGATCTTTAACTTTTGTAAAAATAACATCCTTTGTAGATTGTTTTATCGATCGATTTATGATATCGATAAGGAATGTGATGAACTCATGTAAGTTATTAAGTTATTCCAAAGTTTTCTCATATAATAGCTCGGTAGATTGCATCATGAAAGTTCAAAGTTGAGAAGAGGCGCTCATTAGTGTTTTCCCAGGAGGGAAAAAGCGGAGAAAAAAAGTTAACGCGACAGTTGAATCTGGATTGATCTTGATTTCCTCCCACTATATAACAACTGACCGATATCTTTGGCAATGGGCTTTATCAGCAGTGTTGCCAATTTGTGGGGGGGGGGGGTGAATCAAAACTTCTCACATTTATTGAACATACACAAACATTATTAGTGCATATATTAGGTGTCTGGTCTTTTCAGGCTAATCAAAGATCACAAAATAATACAAAAAATGTACGCAACTAAACAAAACATTAAAATGTTTGTAAGGTCTATTGATGTTTACATAATCGCGGTGGCTCCGCCTAAGTAGTTATAAGTCAGTGATAATAGTGTCCAGTGTAACGCGAGTTGTTTGAAATTCTTTATTATTTATTATTTTTATTTATTTATTCAATAAAATATACAAAATAATATACTTGTGACAAAATAATACCAGGACCTCACACTCCAAAAGTCGCAACTTGAGCGGATGGCTACCAATCTAACAATTAAACTATAGAAGTTAAAAATTAGAATAAGATATAATGGAAATAAAATCAGATTAGAAGAGTATAGATGAGGTTATTAGGGTCGGAGTCGGTTGAGATTATAAGGTTAGGTTAGGGATTTCCTGTTCCGAAATGGAAGTGATATCCTGAGCTAATGAGTGGACTTTGAAAGTTTTAAATGTGCGCATCGTTATTTTCGCCGAATTTTACGTTAGTAATCAATGTGTCATATAATTGCAGTAGCAACAGTACGCAACAGATCCTGGCTGATTTCACTGGCTGATGAATAAATATTAAATTACAAAGAAATCTGACAGCGTCTATTTCGAATCGGGCGACGAGAAACTACCAATATACCTGACCGCGAAACAGAGCTTAGATACGTATTTAAAATGCTCGGCGTTTAACTGTGCAAATCGAAGTCGCGAAGTCGGTGCATTGACTCTGATTGGAGAAATCCAATCAACTTAAAAGAATTTTATTTACCTTTGCTTCTCTCCCCTCAACACTTTGCTCTGTTTTCCCCCTCCTTTTTTTCTTCTCTTCTCTCTCTCTCTTTTTTTTTTTTTTTTTTTTTTTCTTCCTCCCTTCCAATATTTCTAACTGTCCCATTATACGCTCGTTTTCCCTCACTCACCTCGTTTCAGAAAATCTGTTCTTCTCTCTCTCTCTCTCTCTCTCTCTCTCTCTCTCTCTCTCTCTCTCTCTCTCTCTCTTTTTCCCCCTTTAGAACGCGTGTGTTAGAAAAGGACAGGTTTGGGGTTAGTCACGTGATTTTCGCCCGTCTTCCATTATTTTCTAATACATGCGTTTAAATGGCCTGAGAGAGAGAGAGAGAGAGAGAGAGAGAGAGAGAGAGAGAGAGAGAGAGAGAGAGAGAGAGAGAGAGAGAGAGAGAGAGAGAGAGAGAGAGAGAGAGAGAGAGAGAGAGAGAGAGAGAGAGAGAGAGAGAGAGAGAGAGAGAGAGAGAGAGAGAGAGAGAGAGAGAGAGAGAGAGAGAGAGAGAGAGAGAGAAAGTGAATATCCTAGATCCCCCTGTGCCTCGTTCTCTTCTTAATTCCTGTCCAGAAAAGGACTTCGACACTCATCTATATAGGCATGGAAACGGCCACATTGGTTTCCCTAGTCTCCCCTCACCCTCACTTACACGCCCACGCGTTATATCCTATAGCTGCGCAACGGAGAGAAATTCTTTATCCCTCTCTTATTTCCATTGCAACACGTATATTAGATAAGGATAGACGTAAGGATGAAACCCCACATTTCCATCCTTTTTCTACGCATACATTCAAAGGGAAAATGAGAGAGATGCAAAAGATACTGTCCATGCGCCACTGGTTCTCTGTCTCTCTTTTATCTTCGTTGAAACATGGATGGTAGACAAGGATACAGACGAAGGGTTGAAACCCCCTCTTTCTGTTCTTCTTTTACTTATACATTCAAAGGAAAAATTAGTTGGATTTACCATTAAGACAATAAGAATTCGTGTAGATTCAAGTGTCCTAACTATCTTACTATAGGTCTTATGATTGATATAAAGGGGAAAAACGACTTTGATTTTTTCCTATAACAATCGGAAATTTTTCTCAGTGTAGTTTTAACATCCACTTTTTCTCATCGTATCTAATATAATAAACTAAAACACGAACCTATAGGATTAAAACCAAATATTTAAAATTATTACCCCCTTTCTAAATCCACCGATTTCACCACCCATGTCAAAAAAGCATTGAAAAAAGGCCATCACGTGACTTTCGCCTCCTATATATTTGTCCTTTTCTAATTCATGCATGCAATTGTCAAAGTGGTCGACAAAATAATCAAAAATCACTGATTGTGAGTCCACTCTTTGCCTCCGTTAAAGCTTTTTGATCTGCCAGTGAGTATACCGGTTCATTTTCTAAATGTACTAGGAAGAGTTGAAGACTAGACGAAAGAATTCAAAGAATTTAAAATCAACCTTGTGTCGTACAATGGGTAGAACTAACCATTTTAGGGGGCAAACAATTAGAGAGTGAAATCTCCTTTATCGGATTCTCAGACCAATTTAAAATCACAACCAAATGCTGAATTCTAACTGAAAAATGTAATGGGGTTGTTGAACTCTTTTTCTATAAGCAATTTAACAGTCGATTCTGGTGAAAAAAACCTCAAAAAATAAAGATGGTAGCACTAAAAACTTCCGAAATCCTCTCTTAAACTCAATAAACGCATTTATTTGCGCGAGCATATGGTGGCTTACGGCAGTTATAATGAGAGATTCTCATCTAAAAATACTGCTACTCCATCAAGAAGTGACCAATAAGAGACGATTTTCATTTGACACCGGTGTCACTAGATGTCACGGTACCATTCATCGGATGTGGATCACTACTCTGATGACTACAATTACTCTGTGAATCATCCTTGTCAGCATAGAGAGAGAGAGTGACGACATTAAGATAGGAATCTCCCATTACTACTGCCCTCAGCCACCATTTTACCCGCGCCAATGAAAGCGTTTCTTGAGTTTAGGAGTGGATTTCGGAAGTTTTTAGTGCTGCCATCGTTATTTGTTGAGGTTTTTACACCAGAATCGACTAATAAATTGCTTATAGCAAAAGTGTGCAACAGCCCCATTATTTATTTGATCACTGATGATTTATTATCTACACGATTCAGATTCGCTGATTTTTTGGTCACCAAATCAGTTCTTTCTTCCCAATGTACGTCGTGGTCGCGCAATCAGAAGTTGAAGCACGTGAGATGATAATAGATTTTAATCAATTTTTTTTCTTTTTTTTTTTTTTTTCTTCCAAAGTTCCCTCGCACTATCAGCTAACTGCCAGCGAGGTCTAAACTACTTGTCAGCGTCTGGCCATAGTTTCAACGATTAGTGGCAAAGGGGTTCCTCCGAACGGTATCCAAAAGATTTCATCTTCAGTCTTCGCGTGTTTGTTTGTTTGTTTGCTTGTCAGTTAAAATCGCGCGCGTTCAATCACTTTAGTGGTCCGATTCCAACGATCACAATATTTATTCAACCAGTTTATGATACTCGATTCATTTCTGCCCGCGTGTGTTCCAAACTATGATCATTGATCAAAACATTTTTAATTAGAATTAATAAAATCGGATTATTTTTCTCCTTGTATACTTTAAATATTTCATTCAATTACCGATCGTTTCGAACAAAATATTTTTCATTAAAATTCAATTATAATCGGATTATATTTCTCCATCTTTTCGTCTTTCATTTTACGTCTGTTTTTATTTTTTTTAATAACTTTGTTTACCTTCTTTGTGATACAATGGAGTATTTGTCATCGTTTGATCGTGTTTCAAATAACGAACGTGAGTTTTAACCTCATTACCTGTTCTTCTTAGTTTGTTAGTTTAGACGTTTTAAACGCGTCGTCGGTGATCTTGCATTAGGTGAACGAGTCCAAGTTAACGCCGTATGACGAACGATTATAATATCATGGAAAGTTTGAATTATGAGCTTTCAGCTTATGATTCAAAATCACCGCACAAAAATGCAAAGAAGTCAATAAACTTCTCCATTTTTACTCTGCAGTTCTCTTGACTTCTTAGCTTGCGGGTCGCATAAATTATCATATTTTATCATGGAATATTTGTCTTAATGTTATATCGAATCTATGAATCGATATCTCGAATATTTATCTTATTTTTGATCCGCATAATCAGTGAGATGATACCAGGTTTCAAAATGAAGTGCTACCTCAAAAAAGAAGGGAACTCGATGCAATAAGGGAGAAACTGGGGCAGTTGCATGGGCAGATCCAGCAGTTTGGCAACGATGACTTCATCCCATTTGAACTTATGAGAAACAATCGATTCTTGAGGGGGCCATGGCCCTGTTTCTAATCGATTGTTTCTCATGCATTCAAATGGGAATAATACACAGCTGCCAGATTGCTGGATCCGCCCATGGGCAGTTGCAACTTGCAAGGGTCTGAAATTCGGTGTTTCTACAAAGAAAATGATAGTACTATTGATGAGCTGTGAACAATGGATGGTGCCTTTGGTTTTCTTCATTAGTGTCCCGGTTTTGGAGATAATCACGAGTAAAAAACTTGTACAAAATTGAGTATGCGTAGTGATGTCACTTCGCGGAATCCCCATTTAAAATAATGTATTTTGGGTTATAAATATGATCTCACGAACAATGGTACTTGATTAGAAACCAAATGCATTGGTTCTCAGCTCATCGAGTACTTTCATTTACTTGCATTTTCTTTATATATATATAAAAAAAAAAAAAAAAAAAAAAAAAAAAAAAAAAAAAAAAAAAAAAAAAAAAAAAATTACAATAATACCCTTGCAACAGGCTGTTGCAAAGGTTAGAAATGTTTTGTTTCCTCTCTATACGATTTTTGAAATTAGAGTGAGATGGCAGTACATGGGGGTTACACGTGAGAGTGAGAGAGAAAAACTGTCTCTGTTTGGAACGCTTATCACCGGCTGCCCGCCATTAGTAAAACCCTCTTCCTCTGTATAATGACTAATTATACGATTATTCCAAAAACGACAAAACGACTGTCAAACTATGTTTACGGTCGTTTTTAGAACAGTCGTATATAGTCGCCTCGATCGTTATTTTTACCAGGGCACGCCATTAAATAAGGAAAAATCAGTGAGTTCCCATTGAGATCCTTTTCATAGTAGAAAAAAACAGAAATGATTAGCACGAGGGGGATTGGCAACCCTGTCTAACAAGAATAGATGACAATAGAGACAAAACACGGAAAACATTATCTATGAGGTAACTGATAAAATAATAGAATACGAGCTATATTTATCGATACATGATTACTACCGCAACTTTATTTTTAAACGTGAAAACGACCACAGTACGTATTTAATGCGATAACTGATAGTATGAGTGTGAGGTATCTATCACTTGCAATCTTAATTAATATAATTGTTGAAAAAGAGAAAAAAAAAATATGCAAAATCAAAAACAATGAAAAACCTTCCTTGAACTTTCTTATGTATTTGGGCAACGTCCGAACTTTTACCTTGGACTCTCTAAAAAAAATTGAGCACTGTCCGAATGCTTTAGCATTGAGAGCTTTTATCTTTCGACCCCGGGGCCAAAATTTAGTAGATCGTAAATCTGAATCCTGAACTTTACATCCGCGAACATAAGAAAGTTTGAGATATTCCATGCCTCGGCGATCATTCCATTTATTTACTCATTCCGTCCTCTTTTTCCCGTCTCAAGGTCTACGTTTTTATCGGAACAACAACTCAACGTGACGTGACCACATAGTTCCACCTCAGTACACCAACACACAGCAGGGGGGCTGTAAATAAAAGGGAAAATTTATGACTCCAAGGAAGTGGAAACCAAAGCTGAAATCGGAAGAAGAAATCTTATCATTAGTTCATTATTTGTCCTCTTTAAAGGGTATTTACTTTTGGAAAATGAGGGCGCGTAAAGGATCGAAACAGGATAAATCCACTTGTATCAACTTTTGCGGGAGCCCCGCAAAGAGCTGCCATTCGTTTGCTGCAAAACGAATTTAACGGAATTTCGATACTGGAAAACTGACAATGAAACTCACATCTTCCGTGAAATTAATTGGCTGAAATGAATTCCTCGAAGCATTTAAACGCAATTTCGATAGTAATATGTCGTAAAACAAACGAATTTCGAAACTAGAAAGAGATGGGTTTACATAGGGGTCACGGGAGAATGAGTGAGATATTTTCGAACGCTGCGCGAGTTTTATCACAACCGATTGCGACCGATGAGTGTATTGCATTCGGTGGCGAAGCGTGCGATTTGGCAACGTTCCTTTTCCCCCCATTAAAACACATTAGAAAGGTCGAAATGACTGGTTGACTGGAGCGTTCGACTTTTTTGGTGAACTAAAACTGAGAAAATACATTGTTGCCAAATATCACGTTTGCCACTGAATTGAATTGTGTGTGGTGGCCAGTCGTGCAATTTGTCAACGTTGCACTTGGACCATCTAAACCTATAAAAACTATCGGACTATAAGTAATCGGTGATGACCATCGAATTCGACCTTTTGTATGCGTTCCAATGGAGAAGATGCTACGTTGCCATATAGCTCGCTTCGCCACTGATGGTGTGAGCCACTGTGATCGTTTGTTTAGTGGCAATCGCTTTACAATGTCATACATTGCTATTCCGTTGGATGTGAGAAACTTTGACGCTGGTTCAATTACACCTCGCGTGAAGAAAGCGTTTAAAGTCCGCAGAAACATAAAATTGAATGGGTTAATATGAGCTGTTTAACGATTCATTAATAATTTTTTTTTTTTTTACTGATTACACTGTGCAACAGCCTGTCTGTCCCCCTGACGAAACCTATTTTTCTCGATCCCATGGTTGTTAAAACGAAGGAAAATCGCCGTCAGAACCCCACATCTTGGGCGGGAGGGCTAAAAACCCGCCATTTTTGAATTTTCGCCAATTTTGCATACCTTTGATCGATTTTTCCAATTTTTCGGTACAAAAACCAAACGAACAAAAAAATCTAATTAAAGCATCTGAAAGAGCATTAAATTTGCTACAAATCCGTGTAATCAGATTCATTTTACTATATTTTTTTCTTTGGAATAATTACGCATATTCCGAAAAATTACCCTCAAAAATTGCCCAAAAAAATCGACTTTTCCTCAGTTTTTCCCTTATTTATTCAGATCCAGAAATTCAATGTCAAATCCGTTTTCATAGTCTTAAAGCGCATAAAATTTGCTACAAAACCACTTCAATAATCATCGTTTATTCAATTATTTGGCGTCGTCAGGTGCCATACAATGAGTGCTCAAAAACGTCAATTTTTGCGATTTTCTCCTCATATACAGACTACCATTCAAACCCAAATCGCTCCAGGTCAACCCTATGAGAAGAATGCACCACTTTTTTTTTTTAAAATTGAAAATATGGCTGATGGGAAACAATAATTGAACACCTTGGAGCCCTCTGCTTTCCGAAAAACTCCAGATTTTGAGAGAAAATCATCTTTTTACATACTTCGAAAGAGCTGTCAATTTTCGCCTATTTTCTCTCGTTTTTTAATGCGGTGTTACCTACTACGCCCGAATGAGCAAAGTTTAGCAATGATTGTGCAGAGCTAGACTTCAAATTTTTTGCTCTCCTCAGTGAAATACCGTATCTTAATGGTTTAAATTTGAAGGTTAAAGAAGGCATTTCGTGTATTGGGTAATCGGGAGTTGTGTAAGGCTCAAGATTAGGTGGCCCTGAAAAGGGCTGTTTTGAAGGGGAAAAGAGATGGGTTGTTTCATCTCCCACAAGGAATGGGCTGAGAATAAATAATTTTCATTTTTTCAGGGATGATAGAGCGATGCGTAGGGAGTTTGAAAATGCTCATTTTTTGTTTTACCCCCCCCCCCCCCCCCCAAGAACCGGGGGGGTTGGGGGTCAATGGAAAAACAATGTTTGGCCATAACTTTTAAAAGCTTACAGGTAACAAAATATTTTTTTTTGCAAAGAAAGAATCATTGAAATACTTGTCTGTTGATGTATAACATGGGTAACAAGTTGTAAAGCCTCCAATTTTCATCAAGATATTGCCTTTTCAAAATTTAGAAAATTTGAAAAATCAGATTTTTTACAATTCTCAATTCGGATTGCACGGAGGAAAACCAAAATCGCCCAAAAGAAATATCTTGTCTTCCCAGTTAAAACGAGTCCACGAGATTGATTTCGGGAAACCGTTCGTCTTCGAGTTATGAAGTTTTAAAGTCAACCTCTATCTGCTAAGCAGCCATCTTTGGCAGTTAAAAAGTTTCAAAGTGTCAGAAATTGCAATTCTTGCGTTTTCAGGGATAACGTTGTTATCCGTTACCGTAACGACGAAGCCGAAAAAAATAATTCCTCCGCATGGAGTCGACCAAATTCGATGACAATTGAAAATGGCGGGCTTTTTAGGTCGCAGAATTAAATTCCACCATCAGGTTTGAAAAAATGTTTAAACCATGGCTGCCTAGCAGATAGAGGTTGACTTTAAAACTTCATAACTCGAAGACGAACGGTTTCCCGAAATCAATCTCGTGGACTCGTTTTAACTGGGAAGACAAGAGATTTATTTTGGGCGATTTTGGTTTTCCTCCGTGCAATCCGAATTGAGAATTGTAAAAAATCTGATTTTTCAAATTTTCTAAATTTTGAAAAGGCAATATCTTGATGAAAATTGGAGGCTTTACAACTTGTTACCCATGTTATACATCAACAGACAAGTATTTCAATGATTCTTTCTTTGCAAAAAAAAATATTTTGTTACCTGTAAGCTTTTAAAAGTTATGGCCAAACATTGTTTTTCCATTGACCCCCAACCCCCCCGGTTCTTGGGGGGGGGGGGGTAAAACAAAAAATGAGCATTTTCAAACTCCCTACGCATCGCTCTATCATCCCTGAAAAAATGAAAATTATTTATTCTCAGCCCATTCCTTGTGGGAGATGAAACAACCCATCTCTTTTCCCCTTCAAAACAGCCCTTTTCAGGGCCACCTAATCTTGAGCCTTACACAACTCCCGATTACCCAATACACGAAATGCCTTCTTTAACCTTCAAATTTAAACCATTAAGATACGGTATTTCACTGAGGAGAGCAAAAAATTTGAAGTCTAGCTCTGCACAATCATTGCTAAACTTTGCTCATTCGGGCGTAGTAGGTAACACCGCATTAAAAAACGAGAGAAAATAGGCGAAAATTGACAGCTCTTTCGAAGTATGTAAAAAGATGATTTTCTCTCAAATCTGGATTTTTTCGGAAAGCAGAGGGCTCCAAGGTGTTCAATTATTGTTTCCCATCAGCCATATTTTCAATTTTAAAAAAAAAAAGTGGTGCATTCTTCTCATAGGGTTGACCTGGAGCGATTTGGGTTTGAATGGTAGTCTGTATATGAGGAGAAAAATCGCAAAAATTGACGTTTTTGAGCACTCATTGTATGGCACCTGACGACGCCAAATAATTGAATAAACGATGATTATTGAAGTGGTTTTGTAGCAAATTTTATGCGCTTTAAGACTATGAAAACGGATTTGACATTGAATTTCTGGATCTGAATAAATAAGGGAAAAACTGAGGAAAAGTCGATTTTTTTGGGCAATTTTTGAGGGTAATTTTTCGGAATATGCGTAATTATTCCAAAGAAAAAAATATAGTAAAATGAATCTGATTACACGGATTTGTAGCAAATTTAATGCTCTTTCAGATGCTTTAATTAGATTTTTTTGTTCGTTTGGTTTTTGTACCGAAAAATTGGAAAAATCGATCAAAGGTATGCAAAATTGGCGAAAATTCAAAAATGGCGGGTTTTTAGCCCTCCCGCCCAAGATGTGGGGTTCTGACGGCGATTTTCCTTCGTTTTAACAACCATGGGATCGAGAAAAATAGGTTTCGTCAGGGGGACAGAGCAAAACCCAAATTTTGTTGCACAGTGTTATAGCACACTTTAATTTATCCGACGATGAATATAAACGTCTAAAAAATATTTTGCGTACTCTAAGAAAAATGTCCTGTTGGCTTGTTACCGTAACAAGAATTCTATTTATACTGATACCTAAATGGAATTCCAGTTATGTATAAACAAGTATTGAACAGAATGGGTCTCTTACAAATTTTTGCTGTGAGCAAAATTCGTCCAATCTGATTTAAAAGCCAGCGAAAATCACGAAAATCACTCTAAAAAAGTCTACAGTTCAGTAATAAACTCAAAAAACTGCTTGGGCGGCAAGATCGTAATGGGGGTCCAACGCAATTATGATGGGAGATTCCTGTCTAATTTTGGCCTTTACGGAAAGCCCGATTCTGAGAGTAAATTTTGTGGTTTTTTTATTGTATATTCTCATCGTCATTTTTACATTTTTTTTCCCCCCCAAACATCAACTCTTTAATGCCCTGTCGCAAAAGTTTGCAAGAGCCCCATTCTTGTTACGGCAACAGGAAATGTTTCTCAGTGTGATTGGTTTTTTTTCTTCTTTCTTTGTTTTTGAAGGCGATGCATACGCAAAAACCAGTTGCGGCTCGTGCGATTCGGCAATCACGCAATTTTTCCAATTAAACTTAGGTGAAAGAATCGATTATTGAAGAGGCTGATAGTCTCCAGGAGAATCAATTGTTTTACATCGGTTTAAAATGGGAGGATGACACCGTTGACGAATTTCTCGTGCTGCCATTGGCAAAAAATCGTATCAAAAAGTGCATGTGAATTAAAAATTGATGGAACACGATCGATAAGTCGAGCTAGAGTCCAAGAAAAATAATGTTGAGCGTTCATGAGCCACAGAGTTCGACACCCGAGCGAAGAGCTGTCACGTCACCTCTCACGATGCTATACGTAATTAACCGACGCGAAACAGACAAACAAACAAAACTGCACGTATTTAAACGAGCGAACGCTTTTCCTCAGTATTCGACACCTCGTGTGAATTTTCACCTCACACACCTCTAAACTCATGGAATTAACTAATCGGTCCGAGCGCTTCACCTTACCGGTGTAAAATAAGTACTAAAGTCGAATTTAAGAGATAGAGCTGCCGTTTTGCGTATAATCAATGATATTTTTCAAATCTCTGATGATTTCACCGGTTGCGCCGTGGCACCCCCGAGGCACATAATATATGTCCTCCATTTTGAACTCTTAAAGTTAAAGTAGCATTTTTTTCCATGTCGTCATCCCTCCGGCACATATCGAGGTAAACTTTCGATTTTTCACCGAAGTCTGAAAAAGCAAGGCCCCACGTTGGGTTCCATCTGAGCATTAGAAAACATATTTAACCGTTTGACCTTGATTTTCTCCCTTTACTGGCCCATGTTAAATTTAGTACTTTGCAGATCTCTTATGGACACGCGAATTATTGCCAGGAATTTTTTCACTATTTTTCCCTTTCATTTTGAGTCAGAATCAACTGAAAAATCATATTTTCGAACGAAAAAAAAAAAAAATAAAAAAAAAATCGCCCAGTGAAGGGCTTAGAAAATATTACAAAGTTCATTCAGCCCTGGTAAAACTGTTCCATGACCAATTTAATTGAAAATAGATTTCCATGGAAATTGCTCAAATTTCCATGGAAACCACGCATACTTCCATGGAAATCGATGTTGTTTCCATGGATAAATACTTGGTTTCCAATAAATAAATCAATTTTCATGTAAAATTGGTCATGGAACATTTTTACCAGGGAGTGTTTACTGCATAAAAATACTCGCATCTGTAATCTTTTCTCAATCGGTGCAATCGTATCGCCCATTAGACATTAAAATATCCGCAAGTTATATTTAAAGTCATCGACGACTCCACCGGTTGAGAAAAGATTGCAGAGCAGAGTATTTTCGTGCATGACAGTCATACACTGAACTTAAATGTGTAATCTTTTCCCAACCTGTGAAATCATCGGTGCATTAAATAATGTCATTAATTATACTCAAAACAGCAGATCTGAATTTAAGATCGCGAATCACCATTTTGGCTAGCTGTGTATACTTCATCAGTCGTTTTGCAGCTATATATATATGTTGAGGTCCATCATATGTGGAAATAGAGAAGCTTGAGGGAGGAGGTGCTATAAGCACACCCCAGAAGTCTACCAAGCCTTCCACCCCGAAAATTTTGGAAACAAAAACCGTTTAGCCCTTTGGTCATATGATTTTGGCAAATCCCAAAATGTCGGCTCTTATGGAGCAAGGAAAAAAACAAAAGCCGGAGACCAAGTCTAAGTTTTCATTTTGGAATGTTGGAAACAAAAAATGTCACCCCTGGGCCCCTGGGGCACCGAAGAACCGCAGTTGTTGACTGTTGAATGACGAATGTGAAACTTGAGATGATGTCAGAAAATAACCTGCGGTGAATCATTTCGCGACTTTGTGGTTTTATCTGAACAAGAGATGCAAGTCTCAACAACAATTTTTAATGAGTTTTGATATTAAAGCTTAGGAGTCAGTTTTGTGCTTTGAAATAGAATCGATCATATTAAAGAGTTCTATTGAGCCTAGTTTTTTTTATCCGTTCACGGTTTGCAGAATTTTTGCGACTACAAAATGTTGTGAAAAAAAAAGCTTTTTGGGTTTTTTCCACAATTGTCGGTAAAGTTGTGTTCCGGGCACGATTTGTTAGACAAATAAGTTTTCGATAGTATTCTGTCCGGGAAAGCCGCTTTTGAAGCATAATTTTTTTTGTTGTTTTTTTGTTTTTTTTTTCTTGAAGAAAACCTCCCTGATAAAAGTGTTCCTTGAATCCATGACCAAAATTCCGTATGAGCATTGCTTCCGTGGGAAATTTTCGTTTTTCCATAAAATTTCATTGAAGTCCGTGGGCAATTACTATTTTTCCCCATGATATTTTATGGAGTTCCGTATTCATGGGATTTTGGTCATGAAAATTCACGGAAAACTGTCACCTGGGCTAACCCATGTCCATCACTCAAAAGTAGGCGATGACTTTTGGTTGTTGTTTCGATGAATCTTGGACGTATTTAAGCTGGGAAACACACCTGACGCAAACGTTGCGTGGAAGCAGTGGCGCAGCGGCGCGTACAAATTAGCAATATTGCATTTCGTCCATTCAAGCCCGTGTAAAATATCGATTTGAGAGAGTACACTGTGCATTCCCAATAGCTCGATATTTTTCACAATTTCAAATGGACTCATAACTGTCGCCACTGTGGTGAAGAATGCTGCATGTTGCGTTCGACGATTTTCGATGTTGCTTGTGGGCACGCCACAACGCAACGAGCCGAAGTATTTCTCTTATGTCACGGGAGTAGCGGGCGGGAGCAAAGTCGAAGCGAAACAGAATAGAGGGGGGAAAATAAGTAACTGAAAAACGACGGGAATGTATCATTATTCATCATTTATAACCCATGAAAAATTCACGCTTCCAGCCAGACACGGCGCGGCGGCTTAACGCACATTGTGCAAGTGTGCGTGTGATGCGCACTCACACTCAGGCTACCTCACGCACTTCCACGCACACGTAGAAAACGCATGAGCACGTGACAACAATTCAAGAGTCACGACTCCCTGAGTCGCGCGTTATCAAACAATCAATCAAATTGACTAAAAGAGCAACACCCTCTAAAACGCACCTTAAACTATATTTCCGAATGCAACACGCAGTACACCCTCACAAGCCCGTGCGCGTCCGACCGAGATCCTTTGAAAAGCAACCGCGCGATTCATGCAATACGCTTAACACATCTTTTCACTGTTCCGCGCTCATACTTAAATACAGGGACATTAGCGTAGCTGCCGGGTCTATCCAAAAATTGCCATGGCTCTATAAATGTTGGCTTTGGGCACTATTTGTTCCAATCATGCACCAAGGAAGTTTCAATATCAATAGTTCCCTATTCCTCTATCTTGCCCCTTTAATCCCTTATCGGTGGCGGCTCATGAAATGCGATATATCGATGTCTACTCCATTTAAAACTACACTGAGAAAAATTTCCGATCGATTCAATGAATTTTCCGATAGGATATTCCCGCGCTTTAATTCCCATAGAAATAATCGGAATTCTATAGAGACAATCGGAATTCGTGTAGATTCAAGCGCGCCGACTATTGCAAGGATAGATCTTATTTTTGAAATAAGGCGAAACACATCTATGGTTCTATTCTTATAGTTTTAACAGCCTCTTTTTTCTCAGTGTAAGAAAAGTATCGATCGTCAGGGGGTGCAAATTAACTGTCTGCATGCATAGGCGGCGTAAGTCAAAATTTTGCTGTCTTGTGTCTTTGATTTACTAATATGTATTTTGAGCCAGTCTTTTGATCTAGATAGGTTTTAAGACTTAACTCTTGTTGATTACTGTCATATGGACGCAAATGCACCGTCAAAACTTGAAAAAAATTAAGCTATTGTGTATCAAAAATGCCAACCGTCGAAATGAGCCCCTGAGAAATCGACACTTTCCTTTAGTTTTAAAAGCCAGAGTATACTCGTTTACCTCCTCTAGACTATAACCCATTGTTTCAGTCTTTATTTGAGGTATACGCGATTCCCGATGAAAGCACTTAAAAGATGAGGTCTCGTCTGGCGCCTTCAATCCGTCTTATGGGCAATTCCAACTCCCCTAGTACGACCAGTTAACTACCTTCCCTATGTAAACGGAAGAGTGGTGTTCTGTTGAACTAACCTCGCCTTCAATTCGTCGTTGTAGGCAATTCCAACTCCCCCGAGTACGAACAGTTAACTACCTTCCCTACATAAACGGAAGAGTGGTGTTCTGTTGAACTAACCTCGCCTTCAATTCGTCGTGTAGGCAATTCCAACTCCCCTGAGTACGAACAGTTAACTACTTTCCTTTTATACATTGAAGAGTGCGGTGTTCTTTTGAACTAACCTGGTTCTTAGAGAGTTAAACCTTTGAGTGTCACGCTCAAGCAGATTCGTTCTCAATTAACGAGCTATAGAGATAGAGAGGTACTTGTTATAGTCCTATCCCAAAGTAAGGCTGCACGGGCAGTTTCATTCTGGTTCGTTTACCGCGATTTTTTTTAATCTTAAACCAAAAGTTGTAATTAATTCAGTGAAATTTGGTTTTGAAGTGAAAGTGTTATCGAGTGGCTATATCTGGACACAGCATTCTAAAACAACTATCCCACTAGTATCCAGGCTAGAACATTTTGCTGGTTTCTGGGATGTATCTGTTCCTCCATAGTGCAAATTCTTTCAAAAGGAACAGTTATATCGATATCTGTGTCCAGAAAAAAACTGTGTCCTGTGTCTGTGTCCACTTCAAAACACCTGCTTTGTACAAAACCAATTTCAAGTGAATTTGCCACAACTTTCTTTTTTAAAGTATCAGTCCAAAAAAATTGTTTTTCTTTGTTGACCTGGCCTAGCTTTGCGGCACTTTCCTGCGGTAGATATTTTGCTTCGACTTCTTTAAGACGTATTTTTAACCGAACGATAATTCAGTATAAGCATGGCATTTTGAAATGACGACCCGTTCCTGTTTCAATAGTTTTTGAACTTGCCGTTTTTTTCCATTTAGTCTGGGGTTTATTAATAACTTTCCCTTCTTACTTTAGCTATTTGTAAAAAAAAAAACAAAAAAAAAACAAAAATAAAACAAAAAATTAAACAGGTCAAGTTTAGTGTCCAACATTTTTTGCCCCCCCCCCCCCATAAAATGTTTCGGCGCGTCTTTTTCCGTGTAACACCAAGTGAGTATCACTGCGGTGATTATCTTATTGTTCTCATTCAACAGATACAGATTCTTCTCAATGCGCCAAATCCATGAATATACTCACATTTTTATTTTAATACTTATTCGGTTGAGATGAGTCTAATAAAACGATAGGTATAAGGAAAAAAGTGCAGACAGGTAATAATAATAAAAGAAGGTTTCGTGCATTTAACCCCAAAAGGTGAAATTTAATCTTGCGTCCAAGAATAAGATTTTCTCCGAATCTCATTCTAAAAACCCGTTTCTCCTGTAGCATCATACTTTTATTGCCGATGAGCTATCTTCGTTTCAAGTGTTAGTTCCTCGAAAAAAGTTCGTGCGACGAAAGATCGCAGACCTTTACCTCTATTTTTAACCACTCATATTTTTACCGGTAACATCTCACTCGTAAAAACCAACCATCTGTGTATCGATTTTCGAATGAACTTGTTTCGTATTCAATTTTTATTTTCGCATTCGAGGGCGATCCTTTTTCTTTCCGCCAAATTATTCTCACGAAGTTGGATTGAATTTTCTCCGCGCCGTTATAATAAAAGTATATTTCGTGGCGGTGCCCACGTTCAGTGTTGTCAAATGTCACACCTCAGACCGAATATTTAACATTTAAGTCCGTGCAAATGACACTCTCTGGCAACACAGCTTACTAGATACGACCCACGCCACACTCAGTGCTAAGTTCTCGAAAAAATTCGTTGTTTCGAATTTGTCTATTGCGAATTAAAGGATTGATTTCTACGCAAAATGTCTTTATAAATTATAACGATCAGTGGTGTTCTGTGCCATAGCCGTAGCCCGGATATTGTCTTTCTCTCGTTTTGTCCATTTAAACTTATGAGTTAGAAAAGGACAGAAAGAGGGGCTGAAGTCACGTGACAGGACCTATATCCATCCTTTTCTAACACATGCGTTCAAATGGGCTAAGAGAGAGAAAGACAATATCCTGGCTACGGCTATATGTTCTGTGCAATCTAGCAACGTTGATTCTAGCCCATTTTGACCCGTAAATAAGGTTGAGTCATTGGGGGGTGCACAGTGCAATGCACTCCCCCAAATCGATATTTTACACTGGTTCAAACGAACAAAAAATATCGCTGCCAGATTGCACAAGGCCACTGCTATAAATCGATACACCCCTTTGTAAAAATGACCAAAGTGATACCATGTTTCTAATTGACAATTCGTGTATATGATGTAATTATAGATTTATTCATATACTATAACGATATCGAATCGATATTTAACATGATGATACAACTATGTTCTATCATTTTGTCACTATTTTGGTATCGGTTTGTTATCATTAAGCTATTCGGTTCTTAATTATTATCAGGGCTGCCGTTTTGCGTATAATCAAGGCTATTTTTTTAATTCACCGATGATTCCACCGGTTGAGAAAAGATTACACCGTTCAGTTCAGTGCATGGCTGTAATAAACTTAAATACTCGCATCTGTAATCTTTTCTCAACCGGTGGAGTCGTCGATGACTTTAAAAAACTTGCGGATATTTTAATTAATGAACGGAGTCTCTACCGATTAAGGAAAGATTACAGATCAGAGTATTTTCGTGCATTACAGTCATACACTGAACTGAACTGTGTAATCTTTTCTCAACCGGTGGAATCATCGGTGAATAGAAAAATAGCATTGATTATACGCAAAACGGCAGCCCTGATTATTATAGCATTATGACATCATGAAGTCAAAAAGTAAAAATGTAAAAATGGCCTGAATCATACTGAAAAAGGCCAGCACTTTCCTAAAGACTGCAGGAATCTTTTGCAGGAACTTTTTTAATAGAATTATGCCCATTTTTCGTTGAACATTTTTCTCTGCGTTTATTATCATTCTGACGGAAAAAAAAAACAGTGGCTTAAATTTTCAGTTCGTCCATTTAAACCCATGAAAAAGATCGAACTGTTGGGTGCTCGGTGAACATTTTCGCATTCGACCTTTTACATGAGCTGAAATGGCAAGAGTACAAACACTGTTGCCAAACTGTACGCTACCCCACCGGTGAATAGATACACCTGCACCCATATCGTCATGGTTTGTCCAGGACATAATCAGGGAAAAAGTAGATGGCATTTGCTCTACCCCCCCCTCCCCTACCGACCTAAAAAAAAAACCCATTCTTAATTATTCAAAACTGACTACAAATGCAAAAGCTTTAAAGAATTCAATAAATTAGCCTTGTGTACAGTTCGTTTCTTATTAAGGATTCATTCATTGGAAAGATTCATTAATTGTTTCAATTCGTTTCAAGCATGGATCGTTCATTTGAACTATGATCGTTAAATACACGGAAAAAAAAAAGATTAGTGAAAATAACCATACGGATACCTGATTTTGGCACCTGCTAGATGTTATGGTAAACTTGATCAGAAGTATGGTACATTTACCGATACTTTGAGTAAATTCGACATGCAATCAGGTAACATCACCTAGTACCTAGTCAAAACTTATTATACTTCTGGTTAACATTACCGTAACATCTAGCAGGTGCCAAAATCAGGTATTCGTATGGTTATTTTCACCGTACTTTTTTTTCCGTGTACATGTATCCAATTTGATGCAAGCTCATTAGAAATGTTCGTTCATCATTTCCAATTCTTTAAACTCGAGATACGTCGTTCAAATCCACCCTTCTATCATCGCTGAACACTGGAACAGTTCAACTTGTCTGCGGCGCACATTGGAGCGAGTCAATGGAAAAAAAAAACCGGACATGACTTTGACAACTTTAAATGCGTATATCTTCGTCAATACAATACGTAGAAATCTGAAAGTTATTTCATTGTTTTTATTGTAAAATTTCCTTTCAGAATCACCCTTCATAGTTTGCTTTTTGACAGTAAAAACATTCAAATTTGTTTTTTCAGACAAAAATTTCATATCCGACCACTCCTACTGACTCGCTCTACTGTGCGGCGCACGGTGGGTCAGTGCAGGGCAGACATTTGTTATTTGATGCCCAATAATCATCGATTTAAAATCACCTTGAATAATCATCATTTTCAGGCTCAACTGCTTTTCAGACAACCTTAGTAAATTTTTCAGCTAGAAAAGCATGTGTTATAGAAGCGGTTGTAATGAGTGAACTTCAGCGCTACAGAAATTTCTAAACAACGAAGTTAGACAATTTTAAAATTCTGCGTTTTGATTTCCAAATTGATCAATTGTGCCCTCTGTGCGCTGCTGAGCCTAGTCAGACGCACGCACGCGATAGGTAATAAAGATGAATGGGGAAGTGAAGAAAAGACAGCTGTACCTCATGGTATATTGTCAGAAAGCATTGCATCCATATTATACATACTCTCGTATATCTATATATACATCTATTGCTAGTATTTGCATGCTTTATGGCTCACTCGTAATTAAAAGTGTCGACACACACACACAAACATACGTACCGTCGCAGTGAATAAATTGTAATTAATCTTTCGGAATCGCTCATCTTCAAATCGGGCTCTCTATTTTATTCACATCTCTCTCTATCTCTCCCCCTCTCTCTCTCTATCCCTCTCTTTATCTCTTTCTCTCTCCGTTCCTGTCTCGTCATGAAGGAACATTTATCCTGAGAGATTGTAACGTGTTTTTAATGTTTGCTCGATAGTACTACATGTGAATAGAAAATTCAGGCAGCCAAAGGGAACAACACGACGGAGGGGATTCAAATCATTATTGATAGTTAATTATTGCGCCGAAGGAGAATCGGTTGCAAAGTTTTACGATGACAAATGCGACAATAATCAAGTGAGTATACATATTATATTTCTCTATCTATATTGCTCTCTCTCTCTCTCTCTCTCTCTCTCTCTCTCTCTCTCTCTCTCTCTCTCTCTCTCTCTCTCTCTCTCTCTCTCTCTCTCTCTCTCTTTCTCTCTTTCCCTCTCTCTCGCCAGTGGCGTAACGTGCAATGGGTCTGTTGCGTACTTTTGCTACATCAATAAAACTCATTGTTTCTAACGTAAAATTCGGCGAAAATAACGATGCGCACATTAAAAACTATCAAAATCCACTCATTGACTCAGAAAATACCTTACATTTCAAACAAACCGTGCTACACTAGACACTATATCACCAATTTATAACTACATAGATGGAACCATCTCGTTTATGTAAACATCAACAGAACTTACAAACATTGGAATGTTTCGTTTAGATGCGCGTACATTTCTTACATTATTTTGTAATCTTTGATAAACCGAAAAGACCAGACACCAAATGCAGCCAATAGATCATGTATCTAGAAAGGAATTCCATCATTTTGTAGTTACGATGTTGTTTACTTATGCACGATGGTCCCATCTATGTACTAGTATACCGGTGCAAATAGTGTCTAGTGTAGCGCGGGCTGTTTGAAATTGAAGTGTTTTTCTGTGTTAATGAGTGGATTTTGAACGTTTTTAATGTGCTCATGAATCAAGGTTCTATATTGTTGCAGCAAAAGTATGTAACAGACCCATTTGACATCGTTGCAGTTTGTTAATTTAAACCCATTAAAAAAGATCGAAGTATTGGGTGTTCGGTGATCACCTTCGCATTCGACTTTTTAAGGGTTTAACCCTTCACTACATGGGATTTTTTTTTTCAACCAAAACTGGATTTTTCGATTCATTAAGTGGTCACATATATGGGAAAAAATAGCAAAAAAAATAATTAGACAGTTTTTCGGTGAAAATTCTCATTATTCCATTTTTGTCTTGTTTTTTACAAGTGCTATAACACCATAAGAAATGGCGAGAAAAAAAAAAAAAACAATTTTTTTTTTCAAAATTTTCAAAAAAATAAGAATTTTTTCCTTTAATTGGATTTTTCAAAGAGCAAATGCCAGAAGCTTAGTAAAAATAATGAAATTGGGGTTGAATTGGATACGGGGACAAATTTTCCCCCAATCATGATTTCTTTTATTAAATGCATTATAATGAGTGCTGGTGGTCTTTTGAAAAATGTTTGCGCCCCTTTTTATGTTTTCTTATAATGTGACCCTGGTGATACAATTTGGAATAAGTCAAAATATACATTACAATGTCTGATATAGGGCTTTTTACATCATGTATCACCAGTGATACACTATGCAGTGTAAGGTTAATATAGGACAAAATACAACGTTGCCAAATGCAAGCTGCGCCACTGCTACCGACGCTTGGTTATTAGTACCGCGCAGCGGTTAGCGGGTGGTTTTTTTCCATGCCAGATTTGTCGAGATTTTGTTAGTTTTGTTTTGTTTTGTTTTGTTTTTTTTTTTCTCTCGGATGATTTTCAGCCGATGATTATAAATTGTTTTATGGTTGACGTCTTTCGGTTGAGAAGAAGTTTATTCGACTACTGCACAGAGGATCGTTTACTATATTTAGTTTTTAAAATACCCTCTTTATTTTCTAGTATGAAGATTCTTCAGGCATCAGTTTTTGACTGAAGTCAATCTAAAGATGAATGGCTATGTGTTGCCATTTTTCGGATAGTCAGTGGCGTCGCGTGGAATCTGTCAACTCTGCACTTTGTCCATTTAAACGTATGAAAAAGGTCGAACTATTGGAGGTGCACAGTGCTCTCTCGCGAATCGATATTTCGCATAAGGGTTTAAATGGACGAATTGCAGCGTTGCCAGATTGCACGCGACGCCAATGCGGATAGTTATCTTATTTTTCCTATCAGTGGCGTCGCGTGCAGTTTGGCAACAATGTATTATATCCATTTAAATTCATGTAAAAGATCGAATTCAGGGGGTGCACAGTGAACAAGGAAAATTCGAGATATTTAACGAGTTTAAATGGAGCTGTTGAAATTGTTGCCTGATGGCACGCGACGCCACTGTTTCCCATTCAACTTAATATTAAAACAATTATAAACCAAAAGGCCAAAAAAACATCACAGACAAAATAAGGATTAAAATGGGAACTAGGCCAACAATAAAGGAAATTGTTGGCCTAGCTCCCATTTTAATCCTCATTTTGTCTGATTCAACTTAATTTAAAAGTGTATAATCCATAGGAGCTAGGGAGTTCTCAGATTTCCAATTTTCTAGAAAACTTAATAATAAATTTCAGTAGAATTTAATAAAAAAAAAAAATGAATAAAAGGTTTGTTTGGTTTTTGATAAGCAATACACAATAGTGTCACATAACGCATACATAGGTAATCGATTCAATATTGCAAATAGGTTTGTGTTTCTTATTTTCGTTTTAAGTGGCAAAATTCCCATTCGAAGGGGGAAAAACTACGTTTAACTAAAGCTATTATACGGAGCCAGCGCTCGATTTCGTTATGCATATACATTGACTTACCAAATTAGCCTCTTACGTCCGTCTACGTCCCTCGTGCTTCTCTCTATGGCCCTCTTACGTCTCATCATGTCCCTTTTGCGTCTCTCTACGTCCCTCTTACGGCTCTTGAGATCTCTCTTACATCTCTCTCCGTCCCTCTTACGTCCAGCATACCACGCAGTTTCAAATTTTCTTTTTAAGTGCCCAAATCTCCACTGGAAGAGGGACACATTTTGTTGAACTAGCTATTTGCGATGAAGTCAGCGTTCGATTTCGGTACGTTGCCTTACCAAATTAGCCTCTTAAGTCTCTCTACGTCCCTCTTACGTTCCGCATACCACGCGGTTTTAGATTTTCTTTTTTCTTTTTTCGACGAGGCCGCTTGCGCGTGCGCGTGCCTTATTTGTTTTACGTGCTTCGTCCACGTCCGCGTCCTTCCGATAATTCCCGGACGCAGGCACCGACACAGCGAGCGACAAGCGGTTATTCATTATTATTTCCATATGTCGGCGTGTGGCTACTTTTAATTACGTTACGCGGTGGTGACGCGTAACGCTAACTCTCGCGCGGTATGGCGCGGCGGTCGCGGTCGTGTCTTATGTCAAGGAGCGCGGGGGGGGGGGGGGGGGGGGGGGGGGGGGGGGGGGGGGGGGCAAAAACAAAGACAATTTTTAACCACGTTTAAAGGAAAACCACGGTAATAGAAACGCATCAATTTGTCACCTTATTTTTTGAAAAAAAAAAAAAAAAAAAAAAAAGTTGCGAAATTTAAATGAAAAAGAAGTTAATTTTTCTCTGGAAAAAAAAAAAAAAAACGGTTGCAGAAAAACCAGATTAAAAAAAAAAAAGATTGTCGAAAAACCAGATAAAAAAAAGAAAAAAAAAGTTGCGAAATTTAAAAGAAAAAAAGTTAATTTTTCTCTGAAAAAATAATAAAAAAAAAAAAAAAAAAAAAAAAAAAAAAAAAAAAAAAGATTGTCGAAAAACCAGATTCTAGTCATATTACCAGAAGCACAACGATGTGAACGACTGAAAGTCTTGTATTTTGACCAGAATATTCTGGTGTTAGGATCAGATTACGGACATAGAATCAAAATTTCCTAAAAAAATGTCAAGAATTATATGGTTCTAAAAGTAGAGGCCTGCAAAAATTTGCAAGAACTAGGGTTCAAACACTAGAAGTCTGGTAACTGTATACTATTCCTTACATAGGTTCACATCAATAAACGAGCTATAACTTTAGAGTGGCAAATCAAGGAACGGAACGCTGTGAACCAGCTCGCCCAGGCGAAGGTGCTCACCGAACACCCAATAGTTTGATATTTTCTAAGGGTTTAAATGGACAAACTACATCGTTGCCAAATTGCACACTTCGCCACTGGCTCTTGGAATGATATCCAGGAAATTCCGTTTTTCGATCCATTTTGCGGTGATCCATTTTGATTAGACGCATGTCCGGAAGAGGTCGTGGTGTCCCCGCCGCGCCGCGCCGCGCCGCGCCGCAGACCAGATCACCAGTCACCAATCTAACCAAATAAACCAAACAGTTCCGTTTCAAAATATTACGTCAAAAAATCTAGAGAGAAAATTTCACCGAATTTTTGTATAACCCACTCGACACACGTATTAGCGCGGTATTATCTCCTTTTTCCCGTCGAGTCACCGACTAGTTTTTTTTTTTTTTTTAACCTCATCAGCTTTTCCCGAAGTAAATCCACAAACAAAATATACAAAATGAAAACGGTTTTATGTAACAATTTCTCAAATAAGTATACTATGTGGGTCAGTAGCGCACCGAGCTAGAGTTTCTTCATCTCTCTCTTTTCTCCATTAAGAAAAAAAAGATGTTAGACAAGGATGGACAAGGGGATATATTCACCTTTTTCTGGCCTTTTTTCCTACGTATACATTCTAATGGGAAATGAGAGAGATGGAAGAGATCCTAGTTGCGCCAGTGCAACACAATATAGCGGATCCAAAAAATCGTCCTTCTCCCTCTTTTCCCATTAGAATGCACGAGCTAGAGAAGGATAGATAAGAGGCAGTCAAGTGATTTTTGTCCCCTTTTACATCCTTTTCTAACGCATACGTTCTTATGAGAGAAGAGAAAGAGGGACAATTCCCTGGATCCGCTAGTTTGCCACCAAAGTTTCATCTCTGAGTCATTGCTTGCCACGCGCAGGTATCGTGGAAGATTCCTGTTTAATTTGTCATTTTCTCTACGGAAGCACTAAAATATATCTCAAATTAGATTGGAATCTCCCATAATACCTGTAGCCAGTGGCGTCGCGTGCAATTTGGCAACAATGTATTCTAGCCATTTCATTTCATGTAAAAGATCGAATTCAGGGGGTGCACAGTGCGCAAGGAAAATTCGATATATTTAATGAGTTTAAATGGAGCAGTTGCATTGTTGCCATATGGCACGCGACGCAACTGCCTGCATCTCTCCGCCACTGAGCCCGATTCTGAGATTGAATTTTTGAATTTTTGAATTTTTTTTTAGTGCACCCAATCGTCATTTTTACAGGTTTTTATGCAAGAATCAACTTTTTAATCACCTGTCGCAAAAGTTTGCAAGAGCTCCATTAGACATGATCATTTGAATGACGATGTGATCAAAATTAAGTTTAAAGTTAACCTACGCGTAATCAAGCTTTCTCTATGATATTGTGTGCTTGTTATATGCCCCAAACGATGCTGGGACGCAATAAATTATATTCATGATGTCAAAGTAAATTAGTTTGTACCTAACAAGCTTCGAGAATGTGACGGGGGGAAAAAATACAATAATGAAGTGGTCTTCCACGACACATATTACTGCAACAAAGTTTCCGCGGAAAACATTAGAAAAATCGGAGTAATTAAAAGGAAAATTAAATGAATCATCATTGCGAGCAAATGGTCCGCAACATGAAAGTTTCAGTTCAGATCGGGGCATTCGGGCCAAGGCAAAATGCGAGCTATCAATATTATTCGATTTCTTATACAACTCTAGCCTTCTCTCATCCCCACCCCACTCTCTCACTCTCTCTCACTCTCTCTTTCTCTCTCTCTCTCTCTCTCTCCCTCTTTCTCTATCTCTCTCTTTCTCTCTCTTTCTCTCTCTTTCTCTCTCTTTCTCTCTCTTTCTCTCTCTTTCTCTCTCTTTCTCTCTCTTTCTCTCTCTTTCTCTCTCTCTCACTCTCTCTCTCTCTCTTACTCACTCTCTCTCTCTCTCTCTCTCTCTCTCTCTCTCTCTCTCCCTCTCTCTATCTCCCTCTTACTCACTCTCTCTCTCTCTTACTCTCTCTCTCTCTCTCTCTTACTCTCTCTCTCTCCCTCTCTCTCTCTCTATCTCTCTCTCTTACTCACTCTCTCTCTCTCTTTCTCTCTCTCTCTTTCTCTCTCTCTCTCCCTCTCTCTCTCTCTATCTCTCTCTTACTCACTCTCTCTCTCTTACTCTCTCTCTCTCCCTCTCTCTCTCTATCTCTCTCTCTTACTCACTCTCTCTCTCTCTTTCTCTCTCTCTCTCCCTCTTCTCTCTCTCTCTCTCTCTCTCTCTCTCTCTCTCTCTCTCTCTCTCTCTCTCTCTCTCTCCTTCCCTCTTTATTTTACGAGAGAAAAATCCGAGAACCGAAACAATCAATTAGGAACAGGCGATGGCCCATTACTTTAGTCATACAATGTGGTATTTAAGTAGCTTTGCGATAAGGGCAATTTTATGCGCTTAGTTTCATAATAGCTAGAACAATTGATGACTCATTTTAATGAGGTATATTTATGATACTTATACTACATGCTTTACATAACGTGAAATGTAAGGAAAGAGTATGGAGGAAATTATCGTTGGAGACGAGTATAAAAGGGAGGAATGGGCCGGATCCAGCAATTTGGCAACCATGAATTCATCCCATTAGAACGTATGAGAAACTATCGATTCTTGAGGGGGCAGTGGCTCGGTTACTGATCGATTGTTTCTCATGCATTCAAATGAGGATGATATTCAGTTGCCATATGGTTGGATCTGTGGCGGCTCGTGATATTTGGCAACCATGCAAGTTTTCCATTTAAACGTAGGTAAAATAATCGATTCTTGCGGAGGCTGGCAGCCTCCGGGAGAATCGATTGTTTTACATTGGTTAAATAGGAGGAGGACACGGTTGCCAAATTTCACGAGCCGCCACTGGGTTGGATCCGTATTTGAAGGGAGGATTGAATCAACGACAGTTGCGTGCAGTTTGGCAATGTTGCATTTTGTTCATTTGATCCCATGTAAAGTATTGATTCGAGGGAGTGCACTTTGCACCCCCAATGTTTAGATCTTCTTCATGGGTTTTAATGGACTATTTACAACGTTGCCAGATTGCACGCGACGCCACTAAATGAATCCATCACCGATTTCGCTTGGTTGTGAATCATTTTATTTTGATATTGCGACTATTTAAAAAAAAAAAAAAAAAAATGCAACCAGTTCATTCTTCGTTCGTGTTAATTTCTATTCACTAACAAAGAAGTTGGTTTCGGGCATTGTTTTTAATGATTCTCAACTCCCCTTCCCCCACCCCCTCTTTTTCAGCTTGAAAATCGTACGCAAGAAACTGTCGTGGGAGGAAATGCCGCGCCTGCGCACGAGGTTATTTCTACGAAAAAGAAAAAGGAGAAAAAGATAAACGACAACTCACTCCGTCTGAAACTCGGCTGATTTACCTCGATTAGCTTTAAACGTTTTCGTGATAATTTGACGGAGGAAATGCTGACACACATACTAATAATTTTTAGGATGGGCAACTTATTGTTTTGACTTTCCTTTGTTTCGAGTTCTCTTGTTCTCCACCTCACACGCGCGCTGCACGGTGGGAAAAAGTGACCGATTTTGAGACCGAAAATCTTAATGTCAAAATCTACGCAAAATATCGTCTCCAGGATTTCAGAACTAATTCCTCATATTTTATAACGGGGCTCTTGCAAACTTTTGCTTTAAGCAAATAAATAGTCCGTTCTGATGTGCAGACCAGCGGAAATCGCGAAAATCACAATAAATAAGTCTAAAATTCAGTAATAAACTCACATAACTGCTATAACGGCAAGATGGTAATGGCGCAGGTATCATGGGAGATTCCTCTCTATTATGTCACTTTCTCTACGGAAACACAGAGATCTGTCTCAATTTAGATAGGAATCTCCCATTATACCTGCGTCTCTCCGCCACTAAGCCCGATTCTGAGAGTGAGTTTCGTGATTTTTTATACTCTGTTCACGATAAGAAGGCGGGTGAGAGCTCAGGTAGTAATGCACTATTTAGCAACAGTGTGGCTATACCGGCTATTTCAACCCTTCGCAGTGGCCGTTGTTCTTCCGACTTCTCTCTTAACACGGAAGATTTCCAAGAACCGACAGACTCAAACATTTACACACGTCCAGTAAAAATTGCGAACGGTCAAAAATACGAAAAAACGGACGAAATTTTCGCCCTAAAGGGCCAAAACTCGGCAGAAATAGTCGAGTTTGAATATTGATGACTCTCAGAAATTCGTATTTTTCAGTCCGAATTAAATTCAGGATATTTCGTCTAATATCGAATTTCTGAGAGTCATCAGTATTCAAACTCGACTATTTTCGTCGAGTTTTGGCCCTTTAGGGCGAAAATTTCGTCCGTTTTTTCGTGTTAATGACAGTTTGCAATTTTTACTGGACGGGTGTGAATTTTAGAGTCCGTCGGTTCTTGGAAATCCTCCACGTGCCAAGAGAGAGTTCGGGCCACTGCGAAGGGTTGGAGTAGGCCGAGTAGCCAGCATAAGCCGCACTGTTGCTAAATAGTGCGTTACTACCTGAATTCTCACCCGCCTTCTTATCGTGAACAGAGTATAGTGTACCTACTCATCGTCATTTGTACAGGTTGTTATGCATAAATCATTTCTTCAATCCCCTAAAAGTTTGCAAGAGCCCCATTACATTTCATCAGCTGAAGTTTGTCATCCTCACTGATTTCATTGAATCAAACTAGTTTAAAGAATTTTTTTAAGAATGCGATTTTCGGAGTCTTTTTGTCGGTTTTTGGCCCCTGAAGCTGTCGTCTGTGTTGCACTGTGCGGTGGTTTACTCTTTTATGTTGTTATTTATTTTTATTTTTCTACGTGTCTCGTAATAATTGATACAAGATGAGAATTTCGGTATTCGCCAACATGGATCTACTAGGGACCAAATAATGTTGCTGCTTGATTGACGGTCCCTTGAAAGATGTCGGATGGTGCGAAAGGTTCTAACATCTCATAAAAGCTCTCCAAGGATCTATATGGAGACGGCCGTCCAGCCGCAACATTTTTGATCCCTTATGTTGAACTTTGGGAGCGAATCGGAATAAATATACTGGGCAAATCGAGCTTAGATCACTCAGAAAAAACAGACAAAAACACTTTGATGGCACTGACAAAACCTTTGGTAGAAAAATTTTAGAAAAGAATTTCGTTGACCCAACCAAAGGTTTTCTATGCCTAACTGAAGAAGTTTTCAAGAGGGTGTACAAAAAGTTTGGTTGGCTCAACAAAAGTCTTTTAGAAACTAGGTCATTTTTCTACCAAAGGTTCTGTCAGTGCAACCATAACGTGTTTTTCTCACTTTGCTGAAATATTATGCACTTGCGATTAAATTCCCAACGAAGGACCAGCAAAGTGAGAGCTGAGCAGCTCAGCTCTCACTTTGCTGGTCCTGGGCTCAGCTCAGCCTGAGCTATAGAGAGTCATCATTCCTTTTTTCTCGCCCTAAGAAACCTTCCTGTGAAATATTCTTCTAACGTGTTTATTGCTAAATAAACAAAGTCGGACCTAAGTTAGAGCCGGTTCATTTGGAGTTCACTTTATTCGTAATTGATTTGAAATTTGATCGTAACAACAATTGCCGTGGGGGTTTTTTATGAGATATCGTTGTGTTTTGTGTACCGTTGCGTTGATTAGTAGTAAAATGCGGTTTCATCATTCATCAGATTCAAGAAAGCCATTTCCGAATGTTGCGATGAAGTTCTTGGGATTTCCCACGGTCTGAATTTTGTTTGAAACGAACACGTTAATCGATCCTCTAATTAAAGTGAAATTTGCGATTCTTCGGTTCTGATTGATCAGCGGTGCAGTTATAAGTCATCAGTTGGCCTTGCCTATAGCTGGCTCTACGCAAGATAGTCCGTGACTGATAAAATTAAATCAATCCTTTTAGTATCAATTAATGTACACTAAAATAATATTAGAGCAGAAGCATGTTGAGTATTGGGTTCTGACAAGTGGCGCGGTGTCTGCCTCCGAATTGCATCGAAGCGAATCGGTGATCGCGGGTGATTAGACAAACGAGTCGAAATTACACTCCGATACCTAACCACTCACCGATGCCTGTTGATGCAATTCGGAACAATTCGCTCCTTGTCAGAACCAAACACTCAAAATGCCTCTGCCTTATAAAGTTATTTTTAAATTTTAAATGGCTAATCTAAGTTTAAATATAGTTTATATCTGATTGTGAGAACAGATTTTGCTCGACTCGGATTAACTCAAACCGGATCACTATTCACGGAAACGGTGGCGTCGCGTGCCATCTGGCAACAATGCAACTGCTCCATTTAAACTCATTAAATACATCGAATTTTTATCGTGCACTGTGCACCCCCTGAATTCGATATTTTACATGAGTTTAAATGGATAGAATACATTGTTGCCAAATTGCACGCGACGCCACTGCACGGAAATGCGTTTGGTTTGCAGGTGAAATTATTAGCTTTAAACAGCAAAAATTGTTTTTAATGAAGAGTTTTAAGAAACATTTAATGTTCCTTCAACTGATAGAAATTTCATTTGTAAATTTCTTATCAATTTTGTTGATTTATTATTGATCACAATGTTTTTCCTCAATGTTTCTTTAATTTTCTTGTGTCTTGTCTCGTCTCGAACGAAATGTGATATCAAGTTTTGGTTTGCAAAATGGAAAGTTAGATAAGACCGACTCAAAAACGACGCAAAAAAACCAAGTTATTTTTAGTTTTGGTTCGTGATTGTTTTTTTTTTTTTTTTTTAGTTCAAACCATCAGGAGGAAAATTAGTTTTCTTAAACCATTGGTCGAGAGATTTGTGATTTGAATTTCGTGAAAAGTAAAGATGTGCACAGCAAATATTTCGCGTCTAGGATTAAAAGAAAAAAAGTCGAATCGACAAAAATATACTCGCAGGAAGTGTTTTGATCATTCCGAATTTCAAGTTTTATTTTCATAGCAGTTTCAAATCTCAGTTTAGATAAAGCTGTCTTTATTCAAACACATAATCGCCAATGCCCGATAATCAACAGATTAGATAATTTATTGAAATAAAACAAGTCTACTTTTGACACCGCCCTTTAGAACGTCCATACTTTAGTCAAGGTTTCCGCGCTGAGCAGATGAAAGAATAGATCTAAACAATTCGATGGTAAACAAAAGTCAAAATCACAGCTCGTCGGATATTTTGCAGCCGTGCGTTGTAGTTTCTATAATTTCGGCGTTGTCTCGAACACGAAAAACAACACGTGACTTGAATCGGGAACTTCGGCAATATTCGGCAACGAAAGTGCTTTTATTTTCTCGTGAATGGAAATACCATTTGGATAAAGGCGCCCCACCGAGAAATACTTCAACTTCAAGGACTTGATTTTCAGGCCTCGAATTTCTTTTGATTCTATGCTCATTTTGAATGACTTTATCTTTTAATTACCTTACGTATATAATACTGCATCCCACAAATGCGGTCCGCTTTTCTCCTCACTGAGAGTTTCTCGTTTTTTTCCAATGCTGAAGGATCACGAGGAAAGCACTGTATCAGCAGCAATGACGTGACAGATCTGATACCAAGGTTTGTTCTCCAAAACTTATAGCGCGGTCTTAGCGGTGGCTTGTAATGTATCTATGACCTAAAATCAATCTCTTGTTGGTAGGAAATATTAAAACTTACATATTTTTAGGTTTGAGTGGTGTTTACGGGTAATTTGATCTGTAATGGCGTATTTTTACCACCTCAAAGTGGGACGGTTTTGTGTTTTCACGGAAAATGTCCTCTTTTTTTGTTAAAGTATTGAATATTTGGATGTGAGCCTGACATGTAGTTCGGTTTTCTCCTTTATAGATGTGTTATTAAACTACTATAAACATATTACAATTATTTCACGTATGTTCTTATAAAATCAGTCCAAGTTTTCCATTTTTACGAAATCAGAAACTTTCATATTTAAGTACGAGCCGGACATAGTTTGGTGCCTATTTTTAAGTATGTTACCTATTTTTACCCCAGTAAAAATGTTCCATGTACTCTGTTCCAATTTTCCAAGTGGACATGGAAATCACTACAATTTCCATGTAAATTTCCATGGAAATCAATGCGATTTCCATGTCCACATGGAAAATTGGAACAGAATTCATAGAACGTTTTTACTAGGGTAGTAGTCTAATAACGTATCTAAATAAGAAACCGAACTATGTCTGGCTCACATCTAAATATTCAATACTTTAACGGGATTAAAGGCTTTACCCGTGGAAAACACAAAACCGACCCACTGTGAGGTGGTATAATACGCCATTAGAGATCAAATTACCCGTAAAAACCACTCAAACCTAAAAATATAGGGAGTAAAGTAGAGCCCTTTTACTCGAACTTCCAGACCAATTAAAATTTTGACCAATTTTGGGGCCAAAAACTGGCCTTATTGGCACTCCTCCTTTCAGTCATGAATGGCAACACTTGCTCATATCGTCAAAAGTAGACGCACCGGCACGAGCCTCTGGAGCCCAGGGCTGCCGTTTTGCATATAATCAATGCTATTTTTCTATTCACCGATGATTCCACCGGTTGAGAAAAGATTACACTGTTCAGTTCAGTGTATGACTGTAATCCACGAAAATACTCTGATCTGTAATATTTCCTTAATCGGTGGAAACTCCGTTAATTAATTAAAATATCAGCAAGTTTTTCAAAGTCATCGACGACTCCACCGGTTGAGAAAAGATTACAGATGCGAGTATTTTAGTTCATTACAGTCACACACTGAATTGAACTGTGCGTAATCTTTTCTCAACCGGTAGAATCATCGGTGAATAGAAAAATAGCATTGATTATACGCAAAACGGCAGCCCTGCTAGAGCCTGCGACATGACGTGCGTATTGCCCTCTACGCCAATGTTGTCATTCCTATGGAAAGTTACCCAAAACTTTCCCATTTCATGAATGTAAAGTAGGTTTGAATAGGCTAAGATATAATGAAGCACCACTACCTACTGCGGCCGCTCGGTTCCACGGCAAATCCCGTCTCCGGATTCCAGCGAGTCAAGAACCCCTCCTGATACAATGTTGCGAGTGTACGATGACCCTCGGGTAGAGTCATATACCTATATGAATCAAATCTCGGAGGACTGGATTAGGATTAGCATATTACCAGCGTGGAGATGCGACAGCGGTGACTCGTGCTATTTGGCAACAATGTTTTTCCTCTATTTGATTCAATGAAAAATAATCGATTCGATAGAGAAGCAGCGCTTCACCGGCAATCGATTGTTTTCTGCAGATTCAATTCGAGGGAAAAACACTGATGCCGAATTGCACGTGCCGGTCACTGAGATGCGATGCAAGTTTGCGCGTCCCGCAAAGCTGAATGAAATCTTGATCGATGTTGAGACTTCAACCGGAGAAAAAAGGCCTCACGAAAATTGCGGGAATTCTGATAAAAAGTTCCCGCACGGAAAAAAAAGATTAGTGAAAATAACCATACGGATACCTGATTTTGGCACCTGCTAGATGTTATGGTAAACTTGACCAGAAGTATGGTACATTTACTGATATTTTGAGTAAATTCGACGTGCAATCAGGTAGCATCACCTAGTACCTAGTCAAAACATAGTATACTTCTGGTTAACATTACCATAACATCTAGCAGGTGCCAAAATCAGGTATCCGTATGGTTATTTTCACCGTAGTTTTTTTTCCGTGCGTGAAGAAATTCCGACCATTGTGACGAGGATGGGGCTCAAAGTTCTTTCTATGCCTCTGCACTCCACTTTTCACTTTTTCCACTTTTTCTGTAATATCTTTTGACTGAAATCACTTTAGAGTTCATCGCTTGGACTCGCTGGAAAGCTGATCTTGGACAAATCGAATAAATGTTGATGGTGCGATGAGAAATCTCATTTTGGTGACTAACGAGACAACAGGAAACGTTACTTTACGAAGAGCCCTCGTAACACAGAATAAAGATTACTTCGTAATAGTAGCGTTACTGCCATATGGCTCTGTATAAACTCCTTTCGTTGACCTTGCTCAAATAAGCCGGCCCGCGAAGATTCAAAATAAGCAGGTTGGTTATGAAAGCTAGTAGAAATCCGATTTCAGCAGCATTATATCCTGGCCATTTGTCGTACTTATCTTGTATCAGGATTGACTTTGGAATTATAAAATAATAATATTTACTTCATAATCACTAACATAAAGGCTCAGTATTTAAACTCTTTATATTGGATCTTGATTCTTGCTGAAATAAGCCAGCCCGGGAAGGTCCAAAATAAGCCAATCGTAGCCCTGCTCGGTGGTCGATGATGTTGTTGTTGAAAGAAGAGATTACATAATTTGAGACATCCTTCCAAACATAATCTTTTCCAGACCATTTAATGTCAACGCATGCCAACAGATGAATCGGCGATATTAACGCCTCTATTACGAAGTACTCTTTCTTCCAGAGCTGCCGGTTTTCAAAGAGTTGATGGCATTTTTCAAATTACCGATGATTCCACCGGTTGAGAAAAGATTACACAGTTCTGTACTGTACTGCATGAAAATACTCTGATCAGCAATCTTTCTCTAACCGGTGGAGTCGTCGATGACTTTATTTAAAAAAAAAAAAAAAAAAAAAAAAAAAAAAAAAAAAAAAAAAAAAACTAGCGGATATTTTAATAAATTAACGACGTTTCCATCGATTGAGAAAAGATTACAGATCAGAGTATTTTCGTGCAGTACAGTCATACACAGAACTGAACTATGTGATCTTTCCTCAACCGGTGGAATCATCGGTGATTTGAAAAATACCTTTAATTCCACGAAAAACTGCAGCTCTGCTTTATTCTATGCTCGTACTTCCGTTTGCTGTTCAATAAACCTCAAAATTTTACACCCTATACAGCAACTGCCTCATTCAACGAAAATTTGTATCCAAACAATCAACTTATGACATCTAGATCATCACATTGAAAAATGGAGACTGTTCATACAAACACCCGAGTTTACCCGGCGCGGCCGGCGCGTCGCATCGCCAACTCGCAGTGCGTTCGTAAACCAGACGCCTCGCCTGTTGATTCGAGCTCAGCTGAGCCGATGAACTGGCCGAGGAATGAAATATTGACCGTGACCGTTATATTTCGATGATATTGGCGTCAAAAATGAGGCTCGTAACTCGTCATAGTAAGCTATTGCCGTTGGATAGAGATGCGCTCGCGCCCGTGGTCGCTCGGTTCGTACGCTCCACTCACAATCAGCTGAGTAAACAGAGACCGCGCAACAAGGTTGCCGGATTGAACAAAATAACTTCACATTGACCGTTTAAAATCCAAGGTGGGTGTGGATCCAGGAATGGGTCTGTTGCATACTTTTGCTACAACAATATAGCACCTTGATTCTTATGTAAAATTCGGCGAAAATAACGATGCGCACATTAAAAACGTTCAAAATCCACTCATTAACTCGAGAAATACCTTCCATTTCAAACAACTCGCGGTTCACTAGACACTATATCACCGACTTATAACTACATAGATGGAACCATCTCGTTTATGTAAACATGAACAGAACTTTCAAACATTGGAATGTTTCGTTTAGATGCGTACATTTCTTATATTATTTTGTAATCTTTGATAAACCGGAAAGACCAGACAGCAAATGCAGCCAATAGTTCATGTATTTAGAAGGGAATTCCATCATTTTGTAGTTACGATGTTGTTTACTTCTGCACGGTGGTTCCGTCTATGTAGTAGTATACCGGTGCAAATAGTGTCTAGCGTAGCGCGGGCTGTTTGAAATTGAAGTGATTTCCTTAGTTAATGAGTGGACTTTGAACGTTTTTAATGTGCGCATCGTTATTTTCGCCGAATTTTACATGAGAATCAAGGTTCTATATTGTTGTAGCAAAAGTATGCAACAGACCCATTCCTTCTTCTCTCTCTTGATAACATCCTTGATTTGAAGATTTTGTGATGTTTTAGCGAGCATATCGTCATTATTGCAGGGTTTCACTTCCAAATTAGCTATTATATCAAGTCTGTAGCAAAAGTTTGCAACAGCTCCATTATAAATATCGTCAGTCAAACGCCTTAGATTTTGACTCGGGTAGGCCACCAGCAATGCTTGAATTCATAATTACAAGTATTGCAGATTGCCTACCTCAACGAAAAAAAAGGAGTCGTCTTGCCGTTGTTTAATTTGCCGACTGCATATCTTTGTTGACACAATCTGGCAACAGTTCCTTTGTGGTGATAAATATAATAGCTTTAACAGTGAGTTCTTAGCATCACCAGTCAGGTCCTTCCTTTTTGTAAGCCGGATGAAAAGTATACAATTTACATCTTCTTCTCCCCCTCCCCCCTCCCCCCTCCCCTCACCCTGCCCTCTTTCTCCAACGTCGTAAATCCTCTTGTATATAGGGAAAACCCTAAACTTTGAACTGTGATACAGCAAGTAAATCAAGAATAAAGACAGGATAGTATAGGCATTGGGATGAAAGCGGGTGGCTCATAAAATATCGGATTAATTGCACGGAATAGTTGTATACATATATACATCTGAGTTAGCACAGGTAGGGTAATTCGTACGGTACGCGCGTGCAGTTTCATACGAACATAATCAGTTAGACGGTTGGCCACTGATCAGGTCAAGGTCATGCTTCTTTATCATTTACGTTCTTCCCGAAGACGACCGCTTTTTTCCTCTCTTCTCGTCACGATAACACATATCCTATTAACTTACAGGGTGTTTCCGAAAGATTGGCTTCTTTGTAGTGGTGACGGTCTTTCCAATGACAATGACAGTGACAGCCCTCTTTTTTCATGAAATTATGCGCAAATAACAACGAATGCAGAAATATGCGAGTCTGCACTGAAAAAAATCAAGTGTTAAAGCAACAATTCAAAATTTGCCGATTTAACAAAAATTGAAAGTTTCTAAATCAACCAGGGTCTCTGTTAAGTTAACAATTTATTTGTTAAGTTTACAAAAATAGTTGTTAAATCAACCACATAATGGTGTTCTTTTAACAAAATAGACATTGTGAATTTAGCAATTTTAAATAGTAAAAAAATACAGAACTTAACTCAATTAGTTGATCTAACAATTCAGCTTATTATATCAGCAAAATAAATTGCTGATTTTACTTACTAATTTGTTATTCCAGCATAAAAATGCTGATTTAGCATTCGAGTTGTTAATTTAACAAAATCATAGGTTAATTTAGCAAATAATTTTGTTCCGTGTTTTTTAACTATTTATTTTTTTCAGTGTGTGAGCGGTTCATGGAATTGGCTAGGATTTTTCATATACTGTTGCTAGAATTGTTGGATCTGCCAATGTAGTATAACCTACAGCCAATGAAAAATAATTCGAGCTGTTGCAAACATTTGCTGCAAGCTTATTAATAGTTGATTATGAGGCAAAACCCTGGAAATATGACTATAAGCACACTAAAAAATCACAAAATCCACTCCCGAACTTATAAAATGTTTTCAAACGCGAGACCGGTAATGACAATGATTACCGCCTAAATCTTATGGCAGTTGTATGCTTCTTCTTCTTCTTGTAGGGTATCGTGAAAACACTTTGGGAAGATCGAGATTATTGAGGTAGGAAAACCCCAAGGTTATAGATTAAAGAGGTATGCTCCTCTAACTTCGCGCCACGAAATCAGTAGTTCGCAGTTCAAAATCCAGATCCAAGATGGCCGGAAAAAGCAGAAAACATTGTATACTCTTTCCAGAAAACATCGGGCTATTTTCTGCTTTTCTGGAGAGGGAGCCCGATGTTTTCTGGAAAGAGTATACAATGTTTTCTGCTTTTTCCGGCCATCTTGGATCTGGATTTTGAACTGCGCGCTACTGATTTCGTGGCGCGGAGTCAGATGAGCATACCTCTTTAATCTATAACCTTGAGAAAACCCAATGTAAAAGGCGGCAATAACCGCCGTTACGGTCTCACGTTTGAAAGCAAATTATGAGATTCGGAGTGAATTTTGTTATTTTTTCTGTGCGCTTAATCGCAATGAGCTAAAACTTTAGAGTGGCACATCAAGGAACGTTCCGCTAGTTCATTGCTGTCACCAAGGGCGCCGCCATCTTGCCGTAAAAATCGATTTTGAGGTTAAATTTTGTAGGTCGTTTCCGGTCGTTTCGTAAACTAACTCGGGCATCGCCGGAAACGACCTACAAATTTTAACCTCAAACCTTGGAATCTGCCGTCCAAATTCCGCTTTTTCCCGGGATTCGTTCTACCCTGTGTGGCACAAGGTGGACCAGCCTGCTGCCCCTCTAAAGTTGTAGCTCATTGGTTAATCATCATTTTCATCATTTTCATCATTTTCATCATTTTCATCATTTTCACCATTTTCATCATTTTCACCATTTTCATCATTTTCATCATTTTCATCATTTTCATCATTTTCATCATTTTCACCATTTTCATCATTTTCATCATTTTCATCATTTTCATCATTTTCATCATTTTCATCATTTTCATCATTTTCATCATTTTCATCATTTTCATCATTTTCATCATTTTCATCATTTTCATCATTTTCATCATTTTCATCATTTTCATCATTTTCACCATTTTCACCATTTTCACCATTTTCACCATTTTCATCATTTTCATCATTTTCACCATTTTCATCATTTTCATCATTTTCATCATTTTCATCATTTTCATCATTTTCACCATTTTCATCATTTTCACCATTTTCATCATTTTCATCATTCTCATCATTTTCATCATTTTCACCATTTTCATCATTTTCACAATTTTCATCATTTTCATCATTTCCATAGGTTAATCAACTAAAAATAAGCCTGTATAGCAAAAGTTTGCTGCAGCTCCATTCTAAATATCATTTCATAAACACCCCGTAGCACGGATTGTTATGGTGTCATGGGATGATATTCGTTGATCGGTGATAGTGGGCGGTGCATCGATGAGGCTTAGAGGGGCGGGAAGCGCTGATTACGGGCAGTAAACAATTTGAAATGAAAAGAAATTGGAAATTAATAAAGAAAAAAAAACAAGAACGAATACGAGGAAAAAAAAATGTAAACAATGTCTTTTTTTCTCACGACACTCACACGTCACACTGAATTCACTATCGGATTTCTCATGAATGATTCCTTGTGTCTTTTGTTTGTTCATTCCCTCACTCGTTATTTATGGACTCTCAAGTCAATTCATTTGACGACCATGAACAAAGATAATGATAGATAAAATTTTAAATAACAGAGAGTAATCATGTAAAAATTTAATAGGAGCTCTTGGACTATTTATATTAGCGCGCACGCGGATGATATTTCGTATGTAATATCCTTTGGTCATGTCTAGCTGGATACCGAGTCGCAAAGATTTTCTGGAATTTTCCCTGAAAATTCAAACCTGCGTCGTAATCGGTCACATCTCGTTTGAAGACGCGTGATTCAAGTTCGTATATGTTCGTTGACCCCTTCAGAGTTCGGGGGGCCTTCCCTCCCCCCCCTCCCCACAAAGGATCAGAGGGGATATCACGGTGAATGTAGAATCGTAGAATCTATTATTAACTACTCAAAATGCATTTTTTATTTTTTACTTTTTTATTTTTTTCACTCTATTCGACACTCATGACGATATCACTGCGGCGTAGGTCCGTAGGTGCCAGCATCAATCTGCGCAGTTACTCCGAGGAAACTCGCACTTAACAGACTTAGGAGAAGGAGAGAGAGAGAGAGAGGGAGAGAGAGAGAGAGAGAGAGAGAGGCAGAGAGAGAGAGGCAGAGAGAGAGAGGCAGTGAGAGAGGGAGGAAGAGAGGGAGAGCGAGAGAGAGAGAGAGAGAGAGAGAGAAAGAAAATAGGAAGAGAGGAGAGGCAATGGCTCCTCCAAGCCAATGTCCGCGTTCACAAAACCGTCTGACCCGCGTCTAGATACCCGCTGGCAATTGGCCCAAGAGATCAGCGATTAAGATTCGTTTTACGGGCGAAAATACCCAGTTCCAGCGGGAAAATAAAGCTCTTGTCACCTTTTCTGCGCATTTATATTCAAGAAGCTGTGAGATGACGCCGCCGCAGTAGATTATAAAGTGCCACTCTATACATGTAAAACCAACTCAAACGCATTGTGTTGAAGAAGCGCGCAATAGACGACTTTGTAATCGTATCTTGTCTGCGCGACTAATTACTTACCGATCACAGCTAAGATTACTATGGATATGTTTATTTCAATCGTCCGGTTAAAGATCTGTCTTTTTTAAATATGTAATCTTCACCGCCATCAGTGCAGTTATCAATTGTTCCTCGGACTGTATCTGATTCGAACATAAATTGAGAGGCTTTTTCTCCGGCCGGAAGAAGGGCTCATAAACCAGAGCCGCTATTTTGCGTATAAGTAAAGGCATTTTTTTCAATAGACTGATGATTCCACCGTTTGAGAAAAGATGACACGCAGTTCAGTTCAGTGTATGACTCTAATGCATGGAATGATACTCTCATCTGTCATCTTTCCTGTAAATCGGTAGAAACGCCGTTAATAATTATTTAAAATGCCCGCAGGTTTTTTAATGTCATCGATATGTCGAATCCACCGGTTGAGAAAAAATTACAGATGCGAGTATTTTCGTGCATTACAGCTATACACTGAATTAAACGGTGCAATCTTTCCTCAACCGGTGGAATCAACGATGAATCGAAAAACGCAATTGATCATACGCAAAACGGCAGCTCTGGATCCAAGAGTTTCTCTCTCTCTCTCTCTCTCTCTCTCTCTCTCTCTCTCTATCTCTCTCTCTCTCTCTCTCTCTCTCTCTCTCTCTCTCTCTCTCTCTCTCTCTGCATGCTGCTCAGAAAATGACAGAGATAGAGGATGGAGTCAAAGCCCCTCGGCCCCTCGAACTATCTTTTTCTAGTGCATGCATCTTTAATGGGAGAAGAGAGAGAAAGACACATTCCAGGATCCGCATCTGCTTTTTAAAATATGAGGTGTGCTCTTCCTGAGAGCGCCACACCATGGTTTGAATTGGGATTCATTCGGAAGAGCACACCTCATACTTTAGAGGCTTTAAACTAATGGAAGCGGAGACTGCGGCGCACAGCGGAGCGAGTCAACGGAAGAGGCCGGACATAACGTGGCGACTTTAAATGTGTATAATACGTAACGTAGACATTACGTAAATGCGTAACGTAGACATTACGTAAATGCGTAACGTAGACATTACGTAAATGCGTAACGTAGACATTACGTAAATGCGTAACGTAGACATTACGTAAATACGTAACGTAGACATTACGTAAATGCGTAACGTAGACATTACGTAAATGCGTAACGTAGACATTACGTAAATGCGTAACGTAGACATTACGTAAATGCTTAACGTAGACATTACGTAAATGCGTAACGTAGACATTACGTAAATGCGTAACGTAGACATTACGTAAATGCGTAACGTAGACATTACGTAAATGCGTAACGTAGACATTACGTAAATGCGTAACGTAGATGTTTAAAAGTAATATCATTGGCTTTATTGCTCAATTCCCTACTAGAATTATTGTTTATAGCACAGAATAATACAATCAGAACGGAAACTCTGTCGGATTTATAAACAAATTCATTCCACGTCCGCCATGATGGGATGTAGGATGTTTACATCTGGATTCGCACGCGAAAAAAAAAAAAAAAAATATAGGACATGATCCGCGAAATTTTCATTCTGAAATGCCAGTAGAATGAAAGTACGGCCGGAAAATAAGATTTCTTTCCAAAATTTACAGAAACAAATGAGTTTCAACACAAATCAACCACGTCCGCCTTGTTAAGATATACACGGAGAAAAATTTATATTAGGGGCTACCAGAATTACTTCTACGTAATAGTTAAATGTAAATTCTGGCAACTTTGAAGATATTGCTAGTTTCAACGAAAAATATATTTCGAATATTACCAGAAATCTGGTTAAGGATACGCGAATGATCATTTAACTATTACGTAGAAGTGAATTATGGTAGCCTCTAATATAAATTTGTCTCTGTGTAGGACCACAGTGTGCCTATTGGTGCCGTTAAATTCCAAACTTGCTTCCATTGGCTCTTATGGGAGTTTCTGTTCTGGTTGTATTATTCTATGTTTAAAGTTCGTTTGTTGACTAAAAAAAAAATTCAAATTATTGCATTTTTAGTAATATTTTCCATGTCCGACAGTTCCCATTGACTCGCTCCCACTGAGTGGCGAGGAAATGTCTGCTTTGATAAGCATAAGCACACCAATGCTGTTTTCTTATTGCTACAAATGTTATCAAGAAGTGTATACATTTTATCGTGACTGAAGATCTGATAGAATTGATAGGCAGTGCCACATCTGGATGATAATCTTTGCTGGCAACTATGTGTGTGGGATCACTATGATCAGCCATCTACCTTCATTTAGACGGAGAGCGAAATCGAGTTAATGTCCTCTGATTGATTGCACTAATCTTCAGAGCTGCCGTTTTACGTATAATTAATTACATTTTTTCAATTCACCGATGATTCAACCAGTTGAGAAAAGATTACATAGTTTGCGAAATCGAGTCAATGTCCTCTGATTGATTGCACTAATCTTCAGAGCTGCCGTTTTTACGTATAATTAATTACATTTTTTCAATTCACCGATGATTCAACCAGTTGAGAAAAGATTACATAGTTCGCGAAATCGAGTCAATATCCTCTGATTGATCTTCACTCATCTTCAGAGCTGCCGTATTAATTACATTTTTACATTTTACATTTTTTCAATTCACCGATGATTCAACTAGTTGAGAAAAGATTACACAGTTCAGTTCAGTGTATGCCTGTACTGCACGAAAATACTAGCGTCTGTAATCTTAATAATACTCTTTTCTCAATCGGTGGAAACATCGCTGAATGATTAAAATGATCCGCAAGTGTTTCAAAGTCATCGATGACTCCACCGACTGACAATGAGTAAAGATTACAGATGCAAGGTTTTTCGTGCATTACAGTCATACACTCTGAACTGAACTGTGTAAATCTTTCCTCAACCATTGGTATCAGCGGTGAACTGAAAAATATCATTAATTATACGCAAAACGGCAGCTTTACTAATCTTAGAATTCTGGCTCCGTCATCACAGCAGTCTTCATTTATTCTTTAAATATATACTTACAAGAAAAAAATAATCCATCATATAAAATGATAAATAGCTATCGAAGCTTGAAAACAGTGTTTGAGATTCTAGACAGCAAGTTGTTTTTTTATTTTATTTTTCTTTTAGATTATCTCTTTAATTTATAAGTCTTAAAATAAGTTTTCGTCAAAATAATATTCTCATGTTTGAAATCACGTAACGATGGATTAAGGCTTATTTTTCTAAAACCACAATGACATGAATTTTTAAACTAAGCCGCCTCCAAAAAAAGAAAAATAAAAATAGAGGCATTGACTCTACACTATTGATTCAGCGATCAATTCAAGAAAGGGGTACTCGCTCTACACGGTCATAGCTTTCGTCCCCGCTTCGTAGATTGTATTTCTCTCTCTTTGCACATTTGAACACATGCGTTAGAAAAGGAAAGAAGAGGGGGCTAAAGTCACGTGACTGCCCCTAATCTGTCCTTTTCTAACACACGGGTTCAAATGGGTAAAGAGAGAGAAAGGCAATCTCTTGGATCCGCTTTAGTGCCCCTCTTTTTCCTTCTAACGTCTTTGTTTAGTTATCTTTGCATGTGTCACTCACAATATGCTGTTTTTGATATATTGAGGTGTTGTCCAGAAAATGTTCTTAAAACAAGAGATGCGTTCTTCCATGGATATCGCCATAAGGGTAGACTCAGAGAGCGTCAGTAAAGAGCGCAACCGATGTTTTATAGACTCTGTATGTACCAAAGACGATCGCCCCTGTAGAGATATTCTATTCTTCGACCTCTGATTGGGCTGGCAGGCTAAGTTTATTTTTGAGCACGGTCTGGCAGCCTATGTTGTCAGATTTCACTATAAGTGACCGCAGCTTTTACATTAAGTCAAATATTTAAACAATTACAAACTAAATGGCCAAAAAAACATTACAGACAAACTAAGGATTAAAATGGGAACTAGACCAACAATAAATAACAACTTCCGAGACGTTTCGGTGCACTCACAGCACCATTATCAATCGGAAAATTATAAACAGCACCTAAAAATAATGAAACTTAAGAACTAAAACCTCAATAACTTTGAAATTTCTTATCCAAATTCTTCCAAATTTTTGGCAGTTCATCCTAAGGTAGTGAAAAACGTTTCTGCAAAGTTTCGTGAAAATCGATTGATATTTACTACCACTTTTCGCGTGCACAAACTGAGCGTCACATGCATACATACATACATACGGACAGCGACGATAGCATAAGGTGCTTTGCTACGCGACAGCACCTAATAAAGACAAAATACTCAGAACGAGGAGCACACTCCACTCAAGTTGGAAGAGGGACTGATTAACAGAATACCGCAACATCGGTTACATTAAACAAAACAGACCAACAAAACGCAGACAGAGAGCCTCAATCAGTAGTTAACGTTTGGAAAAACAGGAGGTATGCAACACTCACTTTTTCCACGTCTGCCCGGTAGTTACATATGGAGTCTCTGTTTTTTAGAATGTGAATCATTTTTAACACAGCCCTAGCGTTGTAATTGTTCTCCTGTCCTAGAGAACCTGGATGTTATCAGAATCAAACGGATGACCACACACTAAGGTGGGCCAAAAAACACGAATTTTCGAAATTTGATTGGGCACACTCGCCAAATTTTTATTTCAGCCGAATGATTCACGAAGATCTTTCGTTTTTTGAAAAATATTGATATTTAGGGTTCCCTCCAGCCCCCCAAAAATCGGAAAAATCGCAAAAAACCACATTTTTCGGCACGTTTGGCAACACTGCTCAAAAACGACTGCAGATATCGTTCCGAAACTTATTTTAAATGAAAGCTCGCACAATTTCACACCAGGTGGGTGCCCAAAAGTTTTAAAAAGTCGACATTTTGACGAAAATACGCTCAATATACAATTAGCCCCCCTAAATACCCGAAACTGAGGGAATATCGTGTTTTTTTAAAGTTTGGCAACACTGCGTCAAGACAACCGCAGATATTGTTCCGAAACTTATTTTATATGAGATCTCATACAATTTCACACCAGTTGGGTGCCCGAAAGTTTTAAAAAGTCGACGTTTTGACGAAAATACGCTAAATTTACAATTAGGCCTCTTAAATACCCAAAACTATAGGGGAATATCATGTTTTTACGAAGTTTGGCAAAACTGCGATAGAATATGAACATAAATCGTTTTGAAAACATAAATTATGTTAAAAATCGTAAAAGCTCATGCAAAAAAGTCGTAGTGCTTGAAAATAAATTCCATACAGAGGCTGAAATCAGCCTGCGAGCCCGTTTCGACCCCGCCGAACGTCACCAAGAATGAATGCTCTTCCCGATATCCCGATAGCTTTACGCAAGGAGATGTTACAAACCTTTTTTCTCGAATTCGGTGAGGTGGCAGGACTAAAAAAATACCATTTAAGCCAAAAATGATGCGCAAGAATTATGAGTTCGATCGGACCACGGCAATATGTGGCCCGGCCGGCGATCTAAAAATTTCGATTTTTGTACTTGCGGTTCTGAATTCCCTTATTTGGCGCATTTTTCGAATTTGCTATTTGCTTTATTTGTTTTTCTCTCCTTGAAATAATCAAAAATGAAGATCTACCAAGTGGTGTTTCAAGAATAGTACTCTGGGTGGGAAATCGATGATTTGAAAGGAGGTCATGTTAGGGCACAAAATGGGTGTGTTGAAAATTTTGACTGAGGCATATTTATGTAGGGTCAATTCTTGTTTGAAATCGCGTAAAAATCAAATTGAAAGCATCAAAAAGTCTCTAGATCTGCTCATGAACTCACGTGCAAAGAGTGGAAAGACCAAGATGGCGGTCGAAAATGAGCGAATCAACACTTGCACCATTCGAGTGGCAAAGATGGCCGCCGAGGCATACTGTAAACTAGATGTTTGCCTGGAGTTTCCTTTTCAGAATTCTGGCAAATCGACATAAATCGGGATGATTCACCATATTAATTTTAAACCATACCGAGAAAATAAAATTTCCCTGATTAAAAATAGACTCAGAATGACACAAAATGCAGGTAAAGGGAGGAAGTGAGATGTTTGTTTACATTTTGACTAATAATATAAATTGCCAGCTGCCGTCATCGGTCATCATTTAGTTCTCGTCGTGCATGCATATAATTTTTTATTTTCTATTCATTATTTATTTGTGTGTTGGTGCTCGCCCATTCGACCGCACCATCTTAGGCTTTCCTTGAAATGCGTCATTTGTGGGGGGTTTGAGAGTTTTTGAGAGACTTTCTGATGCTTTCAATGTGATTTTTACGTAATAATGTTACACAAGAATCGACCCTCCATAATGCTGCAGTAAAAGTTTGTAATGGATCCATTGACAATTATTTTAACGGTTTCAAGGGAATATTCCGGGTCCTAGAGTCCTATTCTGAGAAAACTTTTTGGCACTTTCCGGTATATAAGTAAAAGTTAAAAAATGCATTCAATAAACGGTGATGATTGTCTTCGGTAAGCACAATTCCTAAACGGCATAAAGAAATACGAGTGTGCAAAATCGATTTTTTTCTCCACTGATTCGAGTGAATTGAACGAATTTTCAGAGTGGTCACGTCCACCTACATGACATCAGCGTACACTTTCAAGTCTCATCGTACCGTAAACTTTGAGTTCCGTGGCGTAGCCACGAATCTGTCCGGGGGGGGGGGACGTCCGGTCAAATTCCTCTGAAAACGTAAAAAATACCTTTTTCAGGGCAAAATTGGGTCCCCCCGGGGGGAGGGGAGTAGACCCCCGGGACCTTCTCCCCTGCTACGCCATTGTATAAGTAACTCGAAGGTTTGAATAAGAACGAACTCAAATTGCGGTGAAAATACGAGGATTCAGAACCACAAGTACAAAAATCGAAATTTTTAGATCGCCGGCCGGGCCACATATTGCCGTGGTCCGATCGAACTCATAATTCTTGCGCATCATTTTTGGCTTAAATGGTATTTTTTTAGTCCTGCCACCTCACCGAATTCGAGAAAAAAGGTTTGTAACATCTCCTTGCGTAAAGCTATCGGGATATCGGGAAGAGCATTCATTCTTGGTGACGTTCGGCGGGGTCGAAACGGGCTCACAGGCTGATTTCAGCCTCTGTATGGAATTTATTTTCAAGCACTACGACTTTTCTGCATGAGCTTTTACGATTTTTAACATAATTTATGTTTTCAAAACGATTTATGTTCATATTCTATCGCAGTTTTGCCAAACTTCGTAAAAACATGATATTCCCCTATAGTTTTGGGTATTTAAGAGGCCTAATTGTAAATTTAGCGTATTTTCGTCAAAACGTCGACTTTTTAAAACTTTCGGGCACCCAACTGGTGTGAAATTGTATGAGATCTCATATAAAATAAGTTTCGGAACAATATCTGCGGTTGTCTTGACGCAGTGTTGCCAAACTTTAAAAAAACACGATATTCCCTCAGTTTCGGGTATTTAGGGGGGCTAATTGTATATTGAGCGTATTTTCGTCAAAATGTCGACTTTTTAAAACTTTTGGGCACCCACCTGGTGTGAAATTGTGCGAGCTTTCATTTAAAATAAGTTTCGGAACGATATCTGCAGTCGTTTTTGAGCAGTGTTGCCAAACGTGCCGAAAAATGTGGTTTTTTGCGATTTTTCCGATTTTTGGGGGGCTGGAGGGAACCCTAAATATCAATATTTTTCAAAAAACGAAAGATCTTCGTGAATCATTCGGCTGAAATAAAAATTTGGCGAGTGTGCCCAATCAAATTTCGAAAATTCGTGTTTTTCGGCCCACCTTACCACACACTTCCTGATAAAGGGCAGTTTTACCATCATCACTATTGATGTTATGTTTGTCAAATTAAGTCAAATGAGAGAAAAAAATCGGACAATTCACCGAAAAATTGGCAACATTGCTAGCATCCGAATTTGAACTTTTTTAACCTGGTCTAAAACCGATCGCTGCCTTATTATTCACTGAAGAATAGATTTTCATTTTTTTTTTTTTTTTTATTTCTTTCTCTTTTTATACCGACGGGGAATTTGACGCTGCTTCTTTTGTTTACACACCCAGCGGAAACTATTTTTATGAATGGCTCTCATTGATTGTTCGGTAAATTAGAGTAGTTTTTTGATACTCGATCGAAATTTCGTCTCAACCGACACCCTGAGGCAGGCGCGTTGCACGGCTTGTCGCGTGACCGACAGAGGATCTAGACAGGGTTGCCATTTAACTTCAGTTTATTGTATAATGGGTCTGTTGCAGACTTTCGCTACAGCGATATACAGTGTGTTAAATCCTAAGTAAAATCACGTGAAAATTCCATTGGTGGTACCAGAAAGTCATAAAATGCAGTATTGAACTCACAAGAGGCGTTTAACTGAAATCCAAGGTGGCGGTAAAATATCGAGCAACCTGTCTGTGCAACGCACCGTGAACATCCAACGTTAACAACCTCACAGCATCGGAGGTTATGAGTTTGTTTGCGTTGTTGTGATTGGTTGTGATCGATGTTGTGAGGTTGGCCATCTTTGATGTTCATGGTGCTTGCATACAGGTTGCTCGATATTTTACAGCCATCTTGGATTTCAGTTAAATCGCCTCTTCTGAGTTTAATACAGCTGCATTTTATGACTTTCTGATACAACAAATGGACTTTTTACGTGATTTAACTTATGATTTAACACTCTATATCGCTGTAGCAAAAGTTTGCAACAGACCCATTCCCAAATGTATGATTTCGGCATACTATGGGGTATTTGACCCCGATGCGTAGCCAAAAGTCACAAATTAAAGAGCTTGATTCAAAATGGGGTCCCCCCCCATAGATTTTCCTGAAACTTTGTATTTTGATAAGACCTACTTGATATAAGAAGTCTTTTTTAAAATGTGGTTTTTCTAAAAATAATTAGGAGGGAGTTATTGAGGGGGCAAAGTCCCACCTTTCAAAAATCCATAACTTTGCGTAAATCATCCGATCCCTGCGGTAAAAGTGTTCCATGAATTTCCATGACCAAAATTCTGTGGGCATGATTTCCGGGGATAGTTTTTATTTTTCCATGAAATTACATGAAAAATCTCATGTCATCCCATCAACGGCCCACGAAATTGCATGGAATGCTACGGAAAATTGATATTTTGCTCACGGAATTCCATGAAATTACATGGAAAAATAATGATTGCCCTCGGAAATAATGCCCACAGAATTTTGGCCACGGTAATTCATGGAACATTTTTTCCAGGGATTGAAACGCGAGTTTTCCCTAAAGATGCGAATTGTAAAGCACTTTCAAGTAATTTGAACGGAATTCAATTTCAATAATTTCTTACTTTTTTATCGCCATTTTCGAGATTTTTAGGTCATTCAAAATACCTATAGGTTCTTAGACCAACTGCCGTCAAGTTTTAAAATGGATATGTAGCTGTTTAATTTTTTTGCAACAATCCAACCAATCCCAATTCTTTAAATTACAAACAACTTTACAAGCCGCACAAATCGAGCAGTAAAAATTAAACTTGGTGTTCACGAAGTTGATCTTCACTCATGCTTCGCGCTTTTAGAATAAAAGGTTGCCAAGTTTATCTAACAAACATTTATTTCATCAGTCTTGCAATTTTTGAACGTGAGTTATCGACAGTAAATTTGGCGAGGGTGTGTAATTGAAGATGATTTCTTAGCAAGTTGTTAGCAGCGACGTGTTTTAGGGTCCGTGACGGTGATTTGAAGCTCAATCTTCTGTCTTTCGCCACCTTCGGAGGCGTGCAGAGTTGCCAGATTGAGATGAATAAGCTGTACGCTTTACATTGATTTTAATGGGGACGAGAAGGCTTTTTACCCTCGATCTGGCAACACTGGAGGTGTGTCCTCCTAAGTTGTCAGATCTAACCCTTAATCACGTACTAGCAAAAGCAAACGTAAAAATTTTGACAGCCTTGAATGCACACAGAGAACAGAAGGTTGTTTTGATTTCAAACTCGACAATAATCTCGAATCCTTGACTGTCAAAACTTTAGCGTCTGATAGTACCAAGTGCTCACAGCCTTAACCAAATACTGTAAAAAGTAAATCAATGAAATGACCAAAATTGTCCCCGATTTAATTCTACCGAAAGTGAACACGGCTAAAATTTGCCCGAAAATCTTCATACATCAATACATAATTCATAATTACAAGAATAATACATAATACGCAATATTTAATTTTTCGTGCAAACGTCAGAAATCATCTGTTATTGTTTTACTGGAATTCTTTTCATAGATCGCCCGGATCTAACTTAGATTCGTTATTGTTTTTATTTGATGTGTTATTGTTGAAAAATCGTTAAGTTTACTATCTTCCATTTTCCGTCGATACAGTTGATTGAACGATCTATTGATGTAATCAGTATTGTTCTTCAAATTGAATGTTAGAAGCATGGAAATTCGGTAATTTCATGGAATCATCGCGGAGAAAAGAATATTTCAACGGCAACGTTTCCACTATTTCGTAGAAGTATTTTTTTTTTTTTAAATAACTATTGTTTTAAGAAATCGAAGGTATATTGAGCATTATCAGAGTTTTGATTGAAGGTACTATAATATGTTCCCACGAAATCGTTAAATCTCCAAATGTTACTGTTGAAATTTCATAATTATTCATTATTTTCTCGCGTGTAACTGGCAACAATGTAGTCTGTCCTCGAGCGGTTGATGACTTCATTACGTCACATCGCAGCATTCATCTCTCTCTCCGACAACTTTACCTTTCGTTCAATGGAAAGATCTGTTGATCACTAACTAGAAAAAAAAAAATCTCACCATTTTAGACAGTTTAGAGAGAAATGTCACGTTGTGACGGAAGACCAATATATTAGGAAACAGCTTGGAAAAGGACAACGAACTCATTGTTCATTTTTGCTCACCAAACATTCAATTCGCTTCTATGAATAGTTAATCACCGATTTTGAACGGAGTTTTGATATGGTCGTTGTAAGGCTATTTATTTTAAAAAAAGCCCCCTGGGCTTCGACGGCCACACGGAAAAAAACGGTAAAATTTACCATCTGCATAGCAGATTTTGTAGTCTGCTGTCAAGTATGGTAAGTGTAACGTACCTTTGTGGTAGATTAAAATAATTCGGTTGAGATACTTTGTTCATTCCGGAAAGAGAGCAAAACCGTTAGGTCAGAGACTTTAACGCCCGAGAACGAAAGATAACCAATCGTGCAATTTGGCAATGTTACATTTAGTCCATTAAAAGACATGAAAAAGGTCGAAATACTGTTGGTGCACACTGCACTCGCTCGAGTAGATATTTAAATGGGTTTAAGAGGACGAGATGCAACATTGCCAGATTTTACGGGAAGATAACCCTCATCCCAGCTTCTTAAAATTTCAAGTTTGGCAATTATTGATGTTAGGATGAAAAAAATAAGAGTTTCTATTTGATCTCTTTCAACTGGCTAGAGACATTTAGTTCTGATGCAGTCTTTTCCACTATTTGTAAGTCCGAGAGTGAAAAAAATCATTCTAAAATTATTGGAAAAAGATAAGTCTAAAATATTTAATATTTTTTGACCAAAATTTTTAGCTGGCATGATTTTACAAGAAAACTGCAAATGTTCTGTTTGATCAAAATTTTTTACTCTCTAGGATTTAGAAGATTAAGTCTACTGAGCACGACTCGATATAAATATTTTCATCGATTTTCTGAAAATTTATCAAAACTGCGATTCGCTGATTCGAAATTAAATTGATTAGCAAGATCAATCAAAAATTGGCTCTTATGAATGTTTCTTTCAGATGAATCAATATAGAATAAAACTAGATTTTTCGAAGGCTATAGGCTCAGTGGAGCCTCCAAAATATCGGTACTTTTGTTTTGATTTAGATAAGAGAAAAAGTTTCCTATTCAAAAATCAAACCTATTTTATTTTTGTCATCGAATTAATTTATGATCAGCGAACAAAATAATTCTGAAGGTGCAGAATCACCTAAATGATTGCTTGAAGCAACTTCCGTTCGATACTTTTGAACAATAATCTTTTTCTAGGTCAAAGGTTCCTATTACTTAAAACCTACTTATAGAAGTGTTAATTATACTCAAGATAGTTAGCAAAAGTCTCGGGGGCTGTCTCCTTACTGATTTTAGGGACGCCACGGGTTGGCTCAAAATTGGAACAGCCTATTGTTCTTTTATTGGATACTAATGATACTGAAGCTCTGATGGCAATGATTGATTAACGGCTTTCAATTCGGGTCTGCCTGCGCGAACTGAGACGCAAACTGATCGAAGTTAGCGCATCCTCGTCACTCGCACTGATAGTGAGTGGATCTGATTAATCTTGGATCAATTTTGCGTGTGCGAGTTTCTCGTTTATTCTGCTTCGCTCGCACTTTATACTAGCAGTATGAGAGATGCAATGTCGTTTGAGGCAAGTTTTGGAGTCAATGACAGTTGCAAGTCAGCATCGAGCCGCTCCGGGCCGCGCCGCACTGTGGAGCGAGTAAATGGGAGATGCCGGACATGCGGTGGCTTTGCGACTTTAAATGATTTTATCTTCGTCAATACGTACAACGTAAAAGTTCAAAGGCGATTTAATTACTTTCATTGTTAAACTCACTGTAGGAATCACCCTTTATACTTTGTTTTTCGACTGTAAAAACACCAACATTTCCCCAGGTACTTATATGTAGAGCTCGTTTTAGAAGAGCAGGCACACCTAGACCATAATCTTTGGCGAATTTTCAATTTTCATTCCTTCAAATCAAAACAAAAATTGCCCCCCAACTTAAAAATTTTGATAGCCAGCGCACTCAAATTCATTTTTATTAATTTCCATTTTGTAACATGAGAAATAATGTTGGAACATTCCAAAGATTATCGGTCTAGGTGCGCCTACACTTCTAAAACTACCTCTAACAGGTATGCTCGACTCACTTCCCGCGTCATCTTCATTGGCGCGCAGTTCAAAATCGTCAGTCAAGATGGCCGACAAAAGAACAAAACAAACCGACTCACTCGGGCAACTCCGTGAGTGTCGCCCGAGTGAGGTCGGCGAAACTCGGAGTCGCCAGAGTGAGAGCCGGTTTGTTTTCTTCTTTTGTCGGCCATCTTGACTGACGATTTTGAACTGCGCGCCACTGAAGATGACACAGGAAGCGAGTCGAGCATACCTGTTAAATATAAGTACCTAGAACATTTCCATTTTTTTTGTAAAATATTTCATGTCCGACCCCTGCCATTGATTCGCTCCTTTTTGCGCCGGTGCGGAACTCACAATCAGTGTGTCAAAAAAGTTGATCTGTGGGACCAGAAATTGAGCGTTCGGTGAAGGTGATTTTCTGAGATCGCTTTTTGGGTCGGTGCCGTTCTTTATAGCTATAAGTTCATCGGATGTTAACAGTTTTACTCGAAAAAACGATTTTAAGTTCTTTTTATTTTGACACTTCAGATCAACTTTATTCGATTACATCAGATGACTCTCGAAGTCTTGGAGCTATAGACTTACAGCTAGTGCTTGCGAAAGTCTCGATCCCTGAAAAATCTCAAGTTGATATTTTTTTGTGAAATTGACGAATTTTATGTGATGAATGGAACGAAATCACCATTCCAATCCCGACGGTTCTATCGTGCGACGGCTAACTCTATGCAATTAAAACACTGACTCTCTATGGTTTGTGATCAGTGAAAAATATAGTAATCAAAAAACATAATTTTCGACAATTTAAGCTGATTTTTAAACTTGGAATATCTCATGGTGCCTGCGTAACTCCACTTTTGCAATCTTGCCGTTACAACTATTTTTCGAGTTTATTCCTGAGTCTTGGACTTTTTCAGTTTGATTTTCGTGATTTTCGCCGTTTTTAAAATATAAGATTTATTTATTCATTTGCTTGAAGCAAAAGTTTGCAAGAGCCCCAGTCTCAAACAGACATTTAACCAGGGCTGCCGTTTTGCGTATAATCAATGCTATTTTTCTATCCACCGATGATTCCACCGGTTGAGAAAAGATTACACAATTCAGTTCAGTGTATGACTGTAATGCACAAAAGTACTCTGATCTGTAATCTCTCCTTAATCGGTGGAAACTCCGTTGATTAATTAAAATATCCGCATGTTTTTTAAAGTCATCGACAACTCCACCGGTTGAGAAAAGATTACAGATGCGAGTGTTTTAGTTTATTACAGTCGTGCAGTGAACTGAACTTTGTAATCTTTTCTCAACCGGTGGAATCATCGGTGAATTAAAAAATAGCATTGATTATACGCAAAACGGCAGCCCTGCATTTAACAGCTCTTGCCTTCAACCCCCGTTTAATTATTGTTAAAATAGGAAATCTCGTTAAATAAATGTCAAACAGCAGATTTACAACTTAAAATGTCTTAAATTGCAGTGTGGTGTTGCGTGCAATTTAGCAACATTGCTGTTTGTCCATTCAAACCTATGAAAAATATCGAAGTATTTGTTTATTCGGTGAACAACTTCGCATTCGACCTTTCACATGGGTTTAAATGGACAAAATTGCCAAATTGCACGCTACGTCATGTGATTTTTGTGATTTTAGCCAGTTTTTAACAACAGAAAAACTCGTTTTTTATAAACTTCGAACAGCATATCTACCCCTTAAAATATCTTAAGTTGCAGCAGAGTATATATCGTCCAATTTGGCAACGTTGCTTTCTGTCCATTTATTCTTATGGAAAAGATCGAACTGTTGTGTTTTCAGTGAACACCTTCGCGTTCGACCTTTAAATGGACAAAACTTCCAAACTGCACGCGGATTGTGACTTTTGTGATTTTTACTGCGGTTTTTACATCAGAATTAACAATTGTGACCCAATCTGTGAAAAGGGACCTTATCTTCCGGATTCTGAAAACTGAGCTATTAGGACCACTGCATAGAGGACATTCAGACGAGCATTTTGACATAAAGTTGACCCCAAAAGCTCCAAAATTGACCGAGTTATGGCAGCTGACAGAAAAGGGACCTTAACTTCCCCGTGTTAAATTGCATAAGGAAGTTAAGGCCCCTTTTCTGAAATTTGACATGCTCTCAAACAAGTACCCGTAGCGCGTTCTGTGGTCACTAAAATGAACTAATTCTCATTGCTAGTTACTTTTAGTCCGTCAAAACAGCGTTTTCGAATATTTTGACTTATTTCACTTAAAATCGCTCTCCTGAAAAATTTTGTTCCGGAAGATAAGGTCCCTTTTCACAGATTGGGTCACAATTTATTTGCTTCTTGCAGAAGTGTGCAAGAGCCCCATTGATGATAAGAAATTTACTTTCTAATTTTCGGCCAATTTTCGACGATCTCTGACTAAAGTGTGACGAGAGCGACGTGTTTGCGTTTGGCGCGCGAGCAAGTCTGGGTCCAGTCTTTGTATCACACTCCAAACACTCACTCTTGTCATACATTCAGTATACCCGCGACACACACCAGTGACCCACTTCACTCTCTTCACCGCAACCGACGCGACGCGAGATCGAGAAGAGACCCAACTCGACGCGAGTCTTTGGACTTTAGTCGTCAGCTGAACGTCGCGTTGCATCGCTCGTCATAGCGTGGTCGTGTGTTTATACTATATACATGTAAACCACCATTGTCACGCTCGCGCTCTTCAATACAGAGTTGCCGGATTGTCGGGGGGGGGGGGGGAATCACATTATTTCCCATGTACTTTTATGTATAATATTCACAAACAAATTGGCAACATTGGGTGCGAAAATATACTGTCAGTTTTATGGAAAAAATTATTTTAAAACCATTGACTCAAAATGGGGCTCTTGGCAAACTTTTGTTGTATGCAAATAAACAGTCCAATCTGATGTAAAGACCAGCAAAAATCACGAAAATCACACCAAGAAAGTCTAAAATTCAGTAATAAACTCACATAGCTGCTATGACGGCAAGATGGTAATGGCGGTTCGACGCAGGTATCATGGGAGATTCCTGTCTATTATGTCACTTTCTCTAAGGAAACATAGAGATATGTCTCAATTTAGATAGGAATCTCCCATGATACCTGCGTCTCTCCGCCATTAAGCCCGATTCTGAGAGTGAATTTCGTGACTTTTAAGTGTACTCATCGTCATTTGTACAGGTTTCTATGCAAGAATCAACTGTTCAATCCCGTGTAGCAAAAGTTCGTAAGAGCCCAAATGCATTTGAGTGAATGCGGTTTAAAATAATAATATAATGTGAATTGTTTGCAAATTCAATGCAAGCTGGCAACACTTAGTGGTGAAGACAATGATGCTAGATTGCCGAAAAAAATCATTATACACGGAAAAAGAAGACGATAGTAGAATTTACCATATGCATAGCTGATTTTGGACGCATTCACCATCATATGGTGAATGCAACGTACAGTGTGGTGAAATGAGCCAAGGCTACCTTAATTTACCAAAATGTACATTGCATTTACCGTATGATGGTAAAATTTACCATACTTGATAGCAGACTACAAAATCAGATATGCAGAAGGTGAATTCTACCAGTCTTTTTTCTCCATTTAGTATCCAATGGAGTTCTTGCAAAATTTTGCTATAAGCAAATGATTAGTTAAATCTGAGGAAAAAACGGGCGAAAATCCCGAAAACGAAACCTAAAAAGTCTAAAATCTAGTTGTAAACTCAGAAAACAACTGTGACGGCAAGCTTGCAATGGCGGAACTTTGCAGGTATCATGACAGATTCCTGTCTAATTTGTCACTTTCAGTCTCTGCGGAAACATAAAGATATGTCTCAAACTAGATATAAAACTCCCATCAGCGTTGCCAAATTTAAGGGAAATATCAGTAGCTCTTACACTGCTCCTTATGGAAAATCAACTGATATTTCCCTAAAATCTGGCAACGCTGACTCCCATGATACCTGCGTTGCTCCCAGTGGCGTAGCGTGCAATTTTGCAACGTTGCAATGTGTCCATTTAAACCCTCAAAAACATCGAACTATTGGGTGTTCGGTGAACATCTTCGCATTCGACCTTTTTCACGGGTTTAAATGGACACAATGCAATGTTGCCAAAATGCACGCTACACCACACCGCTGGTTGCTCCGCCGCTAATAAACCCGAATTTGAGATTGGATTTTGTGATTTTTTTGTGATGGACCATCCTTGTATGGCTGTACGTAATGGCAACCACCAAAGTTTTAATATGGCAGCAGTGGCGTCGCACAGTGTTCGGAGCGACCCGGATCTCTGGCAGAAACCTCAAATTTGAAATCGGCTCTGAAGTTGGTTTAAAGGCCTTACCTACCTTCTAAAGGGTATAAAACATGCATTTCAGCCATATTTGATGAATTTGGAAGCCGCATACTTGCCCCCACAGACATGTGAAAGTACCGGTTTTGACGCGAATTTTGAGTCAACTTGGGTGGGTTTACACATAATTGTAAAAAAACAATACTCTTTTACTCACATTCCAATTTAGACCTCTGTACTTCAATTAGGACATATGATTTTACTTTTAAGCCGTTTAAACATTTATTTCATGTTTATTATGAAGGGGGGCTGGACCCCTCAAAAATCGACTTTTCATCTGCATTTGTGCCCTTTTTGGAGGACGTTTAAAAAAATGCCCGGGATTGCCCGGCAAATCTAAGGCAAAGAACGTTCAGAAAAACATTTTTTCTGAACGATCCAGCAATAATATCCTGCCCCAACTTGCCCCCCTTTCGTATTTTTGTGTTTAAAAGTGCCACTGTGGCTTGTGTGGGACTTAGTCATTTTCACGATCGTGAGATGAGCCATGTTCGCGTGACAATATCTTTTTTTCCCAGCATTGCCCCGGAGAAATATGGTCAGGAAAGTTCAAAAAAACATTTTTTTTGAACGATCCAACAATAATATCCTGCCCCAACTTGCCACCCTTTCGTATTTTTGTGTTTAAAAGTGCCTCTGTGGCTTGTGTGGGACTTAGTCATTTTCACGATCGTGAGATGAGCCATGTTCGCGTGACAATATCTTTTTTTCCCAGCATTGCCCCGGAGAAATATGGTCAGGAAAGTTCAAAAAAACATTTTTTCTGAACGATCCAACAATAATATCCTGCCCCAACTTGCCCCCCTTTCGTATTTTTGTGTTTAAAAGTGCCTCTGTGGCTTGTGTGGGACTTAGTCATTTTTCCGAAAATAAAAATAAAAAAATAATAAATGAAATCTATAGTTAAATCTGAAAAAAAAAATGAAATCTACGACTTAAAAAACCCCTTAGTACCAAGTTTCAATGAAATGCGAGCATGCTAGAGGTTTCCGCCAAAGATCCGGGTCGCTCCGTACACTGTGCGTCGCGTGCCATCTGAAAACAATGCAACTGCTCCATTAAAACATCTTTAAATACATCGAATTTTCCTTGTGCACTGTGCACCCTCTGAATTCGATCTTTTACAAGAGTTTAAATGGATACAACACATTGTTGCCAAATTGCTTGCGACGCCACGGATTGGCAGTAAAGAATGCGAGGTACGAATACAGTACTTTCCACACAGTAACACTTTGAAATCAGTTTTTTATTTTTTGTAGGAGCACACCCACGTCCCACACCCCCTGCTCCTCCTGCTAATTTATGCCAAAATACTGCTCAGTTGATCACCAATTTACCATCACAAGGTAATATGAGCGAAAATACAATCGTTCAATCTAGCAACCTTGTTTCCTGGCTCTGTACTCTCAAAGCGGACGAGACATACACAAGTGCCCGAACAGAGATGGAAGAGCCAAGCCGGCTAGTCCGCCTGTTTAGTGTTTGCGTACTTACCTACTTGTCGAGACTGATTGTCTGACTCTATCGCATTGGGCGTGGTGTGATGAGTAAACTGTAGAGACGAGAGAGAAGAGTTTTAGATGGAAGCAAGAGAGAGAAAGAGAGAGAGGGGGAGAAAAGACACGGAGTTAAAATGTTTGACTCGTGATTTGCTGTTGTGGATCAAACCAAACGTCCATCCTGAGACAAATAGAGACCTGCGACCTGCGTTCACTTCGCGAAAATGTAATAAGTAGTATCTGATTGAAGATCGATTGTATTACGTAGGTTTAAATGTAGAAATTACGCTGTTGCATCATTGCATCACGAGCCGCCACTGGAAGAGGGGTGCGCGGGATAACGAACACAAAACATTGATTTTTGTTTTGTTTTGTTTGTTCCTCGTTCTTCGTTTGTTTTGCAAAAAAAAAATAGAGAGTCTCTTCATGGCAGGGCTCGTTTGAAATTTAGATCCGAGCACATGCAAGTAACAAAACAAAATGTTGGCATTCGTTCCAATCAGAAAAGGAGGAAACGCTATCTATAGGTACTTCGCGGAAATTTTAAGACTCAACCAACACCAGCATCTAAAGATCGTCCAACATTGCGTCCAATCTGCTTTTTAGAAATTCTACGTTCGTACGTACTTCACTTATGATTTATTCATAAACCATAGCGGCCTTCTTGATTTCACGGCTGCACGGCGCGAAGACTTCGGTTGACTAGTTGTAAGAGGTTAGATTTAGCATGGTGCTTGCTTGAATACTTGACTAGAGGTCATCGAGTGAAATCCGCGGACAGATCAGAGAAACGTCCTGGTTCAAGATTATCTTGAAATTAACTTCAACATATCATCCCGCGGAGTACAAGCCTTGACTCACGTAAATTGAAAATATGAGGAAACTCAAATCAAACGGCATCGTTTCCTCCCGAAAATGTAGAAGTATTATTTTTCTTCAAGAGAGTGAAATCAGTTAATGAGTTTTCGATGGATGTGAGTTACATTTATTAAGTTCAGCATCAATTTATAAATTTTTATTATAGTTCTTTGCATATCCTTTGTCTTATAATGGACATGTTAATTGGTTTGTTCCAAAAAATTGACTTCCGTAAAATATTTCCTGTAAGTCTTATGCTAGACAAAGAGATTTTAACAGCAGTTTATCCGAGAAAAGTAATTTCGCGACGACCTGACCCTACGATTCTCATGATCAGGTTAAGATACTGCAAACCGCTAAAATAAAGGTTTGATCTTTTTTTGAATAACGATGGCATCAATCATTCATATAATCAGTTAGTACGACTAATATGATCATAATCAGCTTTATTTTATTTCTTGTTTGATCTTTTAAACTAATACATCTTGTTCTTAGCAATGGGTCTGTTGCATACTTTTGCTACAGCAATATAGAAGCTTGATTTTTATGTAAAATTTGGCAAAAATAACGATGCGCACATTAAAAACGTTCAAAATCCACTCATTAGCTCAGGAAATCACTTCAATTTCAAACAGCCCGCGCTACGCTAGACACTATTTGCACCGGTATACTACTACATAGACGGAACCACCGTGCAGAAGTAAACAACATCGTAACTACAAAATTATGGATTTTTTTTTAATACGCGTGAAATATAAGCTGCGCATTTGCTGTCGGGTTTTCGGTTTGTGAAAGATTACAAAATAATATAAGAAATGTACGCATCTAAACGAAACATTCCAATGTTTGTAAGTTCTGTTCATGTTTACATAAACAAGATTGTTCCATCTATGTAGTTATAAGCCGGTGATATAGTGTCTGGTGTAGCGCGGGTTGTTTGAAATGGAAGGTATTTTCTGAAGTAATTAGTTGATTTTGAAAGTTTTTAATGTGCGCATCGTTATTTTCGCCGAATTTTACGTTAGAAACAATGAATATTGATGTAGCTATAAAGTACGCAACAGACCCATTGTCAAAGGAATCTGATCTCATTCCTGTGACGTTCTCAATCTATTTCAATTCTTTAAATAGGTTGAACCTTCAGTGTTAAAATATTGGATTGGCACGGTGCGCTGGTCAGACAAAGGATTAGTATTTGACTGATTATACTGATTATACTCTGATTAATGATATAGAACTGGTGGAGGCCTGCGCGCGCGTGCGCAGGAGCGTGGCAGTGTCAGCGTCTGGCAATTTCTGGTATACGCCGAGCATAGCGATCATTGTCTGATTGACTGATTGAGCTAATTGTCGCGAATCCGATCGATTCGTCAAACTAATTTCCGAGGTCATTTTCTAATCGGATCCCGTCTGCGGCTTCTTCCGTTCCTCCTATATAGCCGTGGACAGGGTATTATCTTTCTCCCTCTCTCTCTCTCTCTCTCTCTCTCTCTCTCTCTCTCTCTCTCTCTCTCTCTCTCTCTTATTGTTAGCCCATTTGAACGTTTGCGTTAGAAAAGGATAGATATAGGGGCTGTCTCGTGATTTCAGCCCCTGTTTCTGTCTTTTTCTAATGCATACGTTCAAATGGGCTCAAAGAGAGAAAGACAATATCCTAGCTCCGGCTATGGTTCCACAAAAACGACTGGGGTCGTTCCAGACCCCCCCTCTCAATCTCTCTTTCTCTCCCTCTCTCACCCACTCTCTCTCTCACCCACTCTCTCTCTCACCCACTCTCTCTGTCTCTCTATCTCTCTCTGCTCTCTCTCTCTCTCTCTCTCCTCTCTCTCTCTCTCTGTCTCTCTCCCACTCTTCTCTCTCTCTCTCTCTCTCCCACTCTTCTCTCTCTCTCTCTCTCTCTCTCTCTGTCTGTCTGTCTGTCTGTCTGTCTGTCTGTCTGTCTGTCTCTCTCTCTCTCTCTCTCTCTCTCTCTCTCTCTCTCTCTCTCTCTCTCTCTCTCTCTCTCTCTCTCTCTCTCTCTCCCTCTCTCTCTCTCTCAACTGTTTTTACGAGCCGCAACTGCTCCTGGTCAGTATGTTTCGCTTCTCTCCCTTCATGGTTGCCGAATTTGAAGGGCAATGGGTCTGTTGCAAACTTTTGCTAAAGCGTTACATGGGGCTGATTATTCCTTTGCAAAACCATTAGAAATTCACTGCAAAAGCATCGGCAACTCCCAAAATCCGCTAACAATACCCAGGAAAAATCCTCATCAAAAATCATTAGAAAAATCTCAGCATGGGATTTGGAACCTGATTTCATGTTAATCTTGTGATGATCTCATGATGAGTAGAAATCATCTTGAGCTCAGCGTGAGATCATTATGCATCATGAGATCAACATGAGATCATTATGCATCATGAGATCAACATGAAATCATTATGCATCATGAGATCAACATGAAATCATGGTTCCATGAGTTTTGATGAGTATTTTTACCAGGGTAAAGCTAAATAAAAGCGATTAACAATCAATGATGAAGCTTGTAATCTTACACAGAAAAAATAGAAAAAGCACTTTTGGTAGCGCGGACAATATCTTTGGTAGAAAAATGACCCAGTAAAACACTTTAGTTAAGCCAACCTTAACTTTGGTTAATCCAACGAAATTTCTTTAGTCTTATAAATCTTTGATTAGCTGTTTTTGCTACCAGAAGTTTTGTCAGCGCTAGCAAAGTGTTTTTTCTATTTTTTCTGCGCACAACGTAGAATTTCGTCCAGTTAAACTCATGCAAAAGGTCGAATTCGAAGGAGTGCACAGAACACCCAAACATCGCGATATTTTTTTGGGTTCCAATGGGGAAAAATTGCTCTGATGTCAAAATGGGTCTGTTGCAAACTTTTGCTACCGCGCTATAGAGTGTATAATATAATGTAAAATCGTCTGAAAAGGCCAATGGTGGCATCAGAAAGCCATAAAATGCAACAATAAAATCACAAGAGGCGTTTGTTGAAATCCAAGATGGCGGCAAAATATCGAGCAATCTGTATGCATGCACCACGAACATCCAAGGATAGCTAACCTCACAATATCGATCACAACCAATCACAACGTAAACAAACACATAACCTCTAGCTCCAGTGAGGTTGTCAAAGTTGGCAATCCTTGGATGATCACGGTGCATACATTCAGATTCCTCGATATTTTGCTGCCATCTTGGATTTCAATAATCGCTTCTTGTGAGTTTAATATTGTATTTCATGACTTTAATGACTTTCTTTATTTATTTATAATTTATTTATTTATTTATTTATGTTTCTTTATTCATTTATTTGTCTTTCCTTTTTCACTTGTTATTTTATTTTATTTTATTTTATTATTTATTTATCTTTATTTTTGTTTGTTCAGACACAGTCTACACCCAACGGGAGTAGAACTATATTTATTTTGTGTTACTTGCTAGTCCAGCAAAGATATTCTGTTGCTGGACTAGCAGGAAAAGTTAAAAATTAAAATTTAGTGTAAGTTATAAATAGCACATAGATATACTCAAATGTATAGTAGGTGTAAGTTTAGTACTAAGTAATGTAATAGTACTGTTTTTAAAAAAAAAAAAAAAAAAAAAAAAATGACTTTATGATGCCACCAATGGACTTTTCAGGCGATTCTACATTGGAATAAACACTTTTTCATCGCTGTAGCAAAAGTTTGCAACAGACCCATTGGACGCTTCACGAACGATCAAAAGTCGTTCGAAATAGGATTTTGACAACATTATTCTATCTGTTTTAGCACACTGTACTCTTTGAGCTTACAAAATTGAGCTTCAATATGCCAACTATATAGATTCTAAAACTGTTATTTCCATGTTATTAAAACCAAAGACTAGAGCCTCTTAGATCTGATATCCCATTTTGATGTCAATCCTCGATTGTTGACTATACGAAGAACGGAGTGAGGAAAACAGCGGACTTCTGGAGAAAATTGCAAAATAGCGCCGACAACGTTGATTGTTACGCGTAATTATCACTGCTATATGTCTAGTACGCATAGTTGCCAAACTTTGCCATGCAAAAAATTAATCGCCCGGTTTGGTCCTGAAAATGTCCTAAAAACGTCCTAAAAACCGCCTAATATTATCCGATCGTCGTTTCGGTTTCAAAGCGGACGTTCTAGTAGCGGCTTGCAATGTAGTTTGAGTAAGGCAAAATGCAATAGATGTCCGTCTCCCGTGTATTTTTCGGAAACAATACAGACCTTAGATCAAATGCATGCAATGGACTTGAAGTTTTTCCCGCAGGACGTTTTTCGGCTCAGGGAAATAATCTTAAACATAATCGGGACGTTTTCCGGATAGTTTCATTTTTTGCCGGGATGATTGTGAGGTAAAATTCGCTCAATTCTGGTTGGCAAATGTGTTAGTGCATGGGTGGTTGGCAACTTTTTCTCGTAATCAAGTTTGGTAGAGCTATTTTCAAAAGTAGAGGCGGAGCTCAAATCTCCGGCATTCGTCCAACATTATTTCTCAAATTACGTAATAAAAATGAATAGAGATGAATTTGAGCCATTGTTTTGTGTTATCAACTAGTTTATAAATAGTCAAAGTCTTAGGCAAGTTTCGTACCGACTTGAATGGAAATTGTAAATTCATCAAATATACAATTTTGTGTACCAAAGGCCTTGCATTTGATTTTCGACGTTAGAAAGGGATGGCTATGCATGAAAGTTAAGGACACGTTAGTGAGATAGTTTGGAATTCTATACGCGGATTTTTTCACAGCTGATGAGTGCATTGTTGTGACTGTTGAATGGCTGTATACGGTTTTAGTGATGACTTGTTGATGAAGTTATAAGGCGACAAGAGCGATCCAAACAAATACAAACTGTCTCTCTTGCTCTCACGTAACCCTCATTTACTGCCATCTGACACCAATTTCAAAAATCGTTTATAGAGACACCTTTTGTGAAATATTTGGCAGAAATGAATTCTTTGGGGCATTTTAATGCGATTTTGATATTAATATATCGTAAAACAAGGTCTTGTCAGTAGCGTCATTTGCGGGGGGGCAGGGGGGGCAACTGTCCCCCCCAAGGGTCGGCCAAAAGTGAAAAAGTGATGACCTTTTTTTTTTTGTACTAAAATTTTGGTCATTAACAAGTTTTGTTGGAATTTAGGGCCGTAAATAGAATATACGTAGAATATGCAGGGCTGTAGAGTATCTAAAATAATATTAATGAGCAAAAAAAAAAAAAAAAAGGTCATCACATTTTTGCCCCCCCCCCCCCAAGCCGAACCTGAAATGACGCCCCTGGGTCTTGTATACGAATTTCGAAACTAGAAAGAGATGGCTATGAGTGAGATAGTTTCGAACGCTACGCAAGTTTTGTCACAACCGATTGCGACCGATGAGTGCATTGTTGTGATTGGTAGCTGACCGTTGACTTCGCACTTAAACCGGCTATAACCGTTGGATTCGCACCAAAGCCGTTTATAAAGATAGCAAGAAATCAAAATACGGGTATCTATTTTTTACACCGGTTTATGTATGAATATATGATGAATATACCTTTAGAGTTGGTCAGACTCTAAAGTTTGGAGAAACAAAAAAACCAAAAAAAAAAAAAAGTAAAATATCATTAAAAAATAATGTAAGTACGTGTACAAACACAGGGGGGGGGGGGGGGGAGTTCAGCTTGGGCTTTTTTTTTGGCTTTTTTGTTTCTCCAAACTTTAGAGTCTGCCCAACTCTAAAGGTATTCATCATTTATAATTTGTTGGCCATAATTTGTGTTTTATTATGTATGAATATATAACTCTTAACCAATAAGCTATAACTTTAGCGTGGCACATCAAGGAGCGTTCCGCTGGTTCATTGTTGTCACCTAGGGCGCCGCCATCTTGCCGTAAAAATCGATTTTGAGGTTAAGTTTTGTAGGTTGTTTCCGGTCGTTTCGTAAACAAACTCGGGCATCGCCGGAAACGGCCTTCAAAATTTAACCTCAAACCTTGAAATCTGCCGTCCAAATTCCCGCCAAATTCCGAACGACCTGCACAATTTAACCTCAAACCTTGGAATCTGCCGTCCAAATTCCGCTTTTCCCGCGATTCCTTCTACCCTGTGTGGCACAAGGTGGACCAGCCCGCTGCCACTCTAAAGTTATAGCACAGAATAATACAATCAGAACGGAAACTCCCATAAGAGCCAATGGAAGCAAGTTTGGAATTTAACGGCACCAATAGGCAACGCTGTGGTCCTATATCCCAACATGGCGGACGAGTGTGATTTGTGTTGAAACTAATTTATTTCTGTAAATTCTGGAAAGAAATCTTAATTTTTTTTCCGGCCTCACTTTTATTCTAATAACATTTCAGAATGAAAATTTCGCGAATCATGTCCTATATTTAGTTTTCGCTCGCGAATCCAGATGTAAACATCCTATATCCCAACATGGCGGACGCGAAATGAATTTGCTTTAAAATCCGACAGAGTTTCCGTTCTGATTGTATTATTCTGTGGTTATAGCTCATTGCTCTTAACTCTGTAAATCTGACAATCCTGTGATCTGCGCAGGACGTGATGGCCAACTGAGAACTAATTATTGCGTTACTTTTACTTGTTTCAGAAATCCAACATGGTGGAAGCGGCGGACTGTGATGGAAAAAAATTTAACCTTACTATCAGCAGTGACAATGTTTATTATTTTAATGTTGACAGTAGCTTTGATGACCACTCTTCTCATCACCCGCAATGCAGGAGGTCAGTATCAGAAAAAAAACGAACGTCTCTCGAATCATCAATAGCCAAGCAATAAAGCATGCCGCTCTGGCTCTCTATCCGTGCGAATTCTAGCGTTATTTATCGTCACTACTTAATTGATTTATCATTGTTAATCAAACGAAGATTTCAGTTACACCGTTGCCATTTTAATGCCCTAAGGTCTCTAAATTAGTGCAGTTAACTTACCCTCCTTAAATAATGGGTCTGTTGCACACTTCGGCTACAGCGTTTTAAGGTATCAAATCCTATGTAAATAGCCGAGAAAACAACAATGGCAGCATCAGAAAACACTAAAATTCAGTATTAAACTCACAAATTGCGAAAAACACTAGACACTATTCACCCCTGTATCTTTCCACCACGTGCACGATATTTCGCGAAATTAGCGCGGCACATTCAAATAATCACGGCCGACTGTCATCACAGCTGACTTCATAAACAAATAAACAGTAAACACTGACGGCGTCTGTTCGAATTCTTACGTTTCAATATCCTCAATTCCTCACAAAAGGTTGTGAAAGGTACGAAGACCGATATTTGTGTCGAAAACTTATCAAAATGAAACAATAACTCACAGGAGTTCCAAGGATGATTCCAACTTCGATCATCATGCTTGGAACTCCTGTGTGTTATTGTTTCATTTTGATAAGTTTTCGACATGAATATCGGTTTCCGTACCTTTCACCTTTTGTGAGGAATTGAGGATATTGAAACGTAAGAATTCGAACAGACGCCGTCAGTATTTACTGTTTATTTGTTTATGAAGTCAGCTGTGATGACAGTTCATTATTTGAATGTGCCGCGCTAATTTCGCGAAATATCGTGCACGTGGTGGAAAGATACAGGGGTGAATAGTGTCCAGTGTTTTTCGCAAATTGTGAGTTTAATACTGAATTTTAGTGTTTTCTGATGCTGCCATTGTTATTTTCTTGGCTTTTTACATATAGGAATTGATACTTTAAAACGCTGTAGCCGAAGTGTGCAACAGACCCATTTTATCAAATAACTTTTAGATAGAATGTAGTGAAGATGGGGCAGGTCCCCGAAATAGGTATCATCACTATCGTCTATCAATCATCTTTTACTAGATGTTATTTTTGTGAAGATATCAGGTGAATACTCAATCTACTCTACTTAAAATGCACCCTGATAAAAATACCAACAGATTTATTTTTATGATACACTAACTAAATTACTCAAACTTATTTTGATTACTAATTTATTCAAATTTCAAATTTATTTAAATCTTTAATATTCGTATAGCCTGTCATTATACTTCTCTAGTGCAACCTTTGGAATGAACTACATTTCGTATCTAAAAATTTCCTCGAAAAAATAAAATAAAACTCCTACTTCCAATGTTTTCGGCTGCACGAAATGAAAATCTTCTCTTTAATTGATCTTCATTAAGCGTGGGAAATTATACCAACTTACTCAATGGCCTATACTTCTGAGCGTTCAATAAAACGCACGTGGCAAGTCAGACGACAGACAAGCAACAATATTTACAACCAAATAACACATTCATTAAAAACGGATTATTATCTTGCAGAAAGTATATATTTTGAAGCCAAAGTGTGTCTGTATATATAAATTTTCGGAAATTTAAAGATAAATTTTCCTCGGAAATGAGAAAAATATTGGAATTTCCTAATTTCTTAAATTGTTGGCATGCGATAAAATTCTTATCTTTGAACTTCATAAGCGTGGGAAAATACTCATCGACCTAAATATTTGTAACCGAACATTCTATTTAAAAACGGGAAATTATCAAGCAGGAAATAATATATAAATTTGAAGACGTAATTTTGTTTTTAAAGTTGATTACTCAGCTTTGAGACTTTGAGTCTAGGGCAGAAAGGAAGAACACCTACTATTTTTAAGAGAGGGTTTCCCCACAAGTCGGTCACATTTTAGCACGCGTTCAGTCAGTTTATCTTGGTAATTTTCTTTGCGACTCATTCGTGAAAATCTATTCATATCAGTCACTTACATAATTTAATCGTGATTTTCATGGGTTATGTAATTTTATTGCTTCCTTTCTTTTTCGCCGAATATGATGTAAATTAATATAGGTACTCTTAAAACGCTCCGTGCATGTCTGATGAGACGCGTCGCCGCATTGTGGACCAAAAGATTAATTTTGCTGGACAAGAAAAATTTTGGTTTCTTTGTTTTAAAAACATTTTTAGATGCGATATTATCTTATTGGAAAAAGCGTGTTGCTTGACTCATTTTTAAGCTCTGAAATGAATGAGTTCACAAATTTTTAAGTTATCTTGCTAATCTTGCTATTTTCATTGTTCACAATTTTGATTTTGGCTCGTAAAATTATGTCCGGCCATGTTTTGAACCACAGTGCGTCGGTTTGAGACAATCTGCGATTTTTACGGTGAACAGAACTGAGGATTATGATCACCGTCTTATTATGTAATCTTTTTCTCTGATCTTAAGGTCAATATACTCGCACGCTGTAGTTGTAGCCGCCAATGAATTTAGTGACTAAAAGACGTTACTCTCCGTTTAAATGCATGGAAAGGATCGATTTTTGGTGACTCTATTCAACCACCAGATATATATTCGATTATTTTTTGTACAATTTAATGAGAGAAAAATTGGACTATATAGTCACATAAACACTATACAGGTTAATTCAAAAGTAACGCCCACCCCCCTTAACTTTTTATTTCTAATGGGGCTCTTGCAAACTTTTGCTACAGGGAATTGAAGAGTTGATTCTTGCTTAAAAAAACTTGTAAAAATGACAACGAGTACACTAAAAAATCACAAAATTCACTCACAGAATCGGGCTGATTGGCGAAAAGACGCAGGTATCATGGGAGATTCCCATCTAAATTGAAACATATCCGAACCGCCATTACGAACCTGGCGTTTTAGCAGTTATGTGAGTTTCTTTCTGAATTTTAGACTTTCTCAGAGCGATTTTCGTGGTTTTCGCTGGTTTTTACATCAGATTGGACTATTCATTTGCCCACAGTAAAAGTTTACAAGAGCCCCATTGCGTCATAAAAGGATGCGGTTTGGACCATTCTTATTTATACCGGAGGCGCTATTCAAGGGGACTATTTTTGATGCCCCCCACCCCGGAGGGTATGGGGGCGGGGGTCAACTTCATTTTCTCTTTTGGCACCTCCTATCTTCTGATACATTATTTGAAAACGCATTAAAGTCTAAGACATTTGACGCAAACCACTGTTCGATATCGATTATAGTTTTCGATACATTGATAACGAAAATTTATACACATAAAAATGGTCCAAACTTCATCTTTTTATCTCAATTAGAAAAAAAGGGGGGTGGGCGTACTTTTGACTTATACCCTGTATTGTGTTTCTGTATATTGGTGCACGTATGAAGGAAACTAGGAAAAGGTCCGTGGTAGAATGAATCGGACCACTGGCGCAAACAGGATCTCTTCCATCTCTCTCATTTCCCATTTGAATGTATCAGTAGAAAAAAGACAGAAAGAGGGGGTTTTATCCCCTTGTCCATCCTTGTCTAACATACGTTTCTTAATGGAAAAAAGAGAAAGATGAAGAAACTCACAGTGCGCTACCGAATCGGACCGTTTGATGCATTTGTCTTTCTCTTTCTCCTTCCATCTGAGCACATGCGTTAGAAAAGGGACGCAAAAGGACCCGTCGCATGACTTCAGCTTTTATCTCCGTCCTTTTTTAACGCACGAGTTCAAATGGAAGACTTAAGAGAGAAAGAAAGCAGGGCTGCCGTTTTTCGTATAATCAATGCTATTTTTCTATTCATTGATGATTCTGCCGGTTGAGAACAGATTACACAGTTCAGTTCAACGTATGACTGTAACGCACGGAAATACTCTGATCTGTAATCTTTCCTTAATCGGTGCAAACTCCGTTGATTAATTGAAATATCCGCAAATTTTTTAAAGTCATCGACGACTCCACTAGCTGAGAAAAGATTACAGATGCGAGTATTTTTAGTTTATTACGCAGTCATGCACTGAACTGAACTGTGTAATCTTTTCTCAACCGGTGGAATCATCGATGAATTGAAAAATAGCATTGATTATACGCAAAACGGCAGCTCTGAAAGAAAGACACATTGCTGTACGTACCCACCGGTCCCACCCATGGTTCTATGTGGACGAGAGTAAAAATCTCATCCGATAAAAAAATACTAGAGATCAAATTTTGAAAAGCGAATCGAAATCATCAACAGTTTATTTTGATGTAGGAAATATTTGTGAATGAAATTTGTCTGTAATAATTCTGCTCACAATGAATTGATAGCTCAGCCTTGTATATAAGATGTGCCATGTGTAAGGATGACATTTTAAAATATTCATACCTTTTCTGGTTTTCTGTTTACAGAAGTTCTTCCAGCGAATGCAGAACTCAACGGATTTGTATCAAAGAGCTCTTACGCCGGCCGAAGTGACAATGACATCCAGAGCTCGAACAAAGATAATGTCTGCCTAACAAAAGGCTGTGTTTTTGCCGGTAAGCGCTACAATACAGCTTGTTTCTAAAAGGAGAATACTCTGTTTAAAATTTCAACGCTAAAATTTTTAAAAGCGGGTGGGAGGCTCATATTTATAAATTTCATTTTCTTTCATTTCATTTTATTTTATTTCTTTTTTTTTTTTCTTTTTTTTTTTTCTTTTTTTTGGGTCTAAATCAAAGCTACTGTTCGCAAGTTCTGTTTTAAATTCAAAAGAAATATGTTGACATATTTACTGATTGTAAGGAAATGCTAAAGGGTTCATATTGATTTGACCTTGATTTGGAGAGAGACCTTGACAACAGTCGGAGAGAGATCAGGCTATACGGGATAAATGACCGAATTTTCTATGATTTTATGTACTGTGCCTTGCAGAAGGAAGAGCCCCTTTCGAAATTTTTACCGTTAAAATTTGCCGGTGTTTTCAATAGAATGGGTCTGTAACGAGCTTTTTTTCACTGTTAAGTCTTGAGTAAAATCACGTGAAAAGTCCATTGGTAGTATCAGAAAGTCATAAAATGCAGTATTAAACTCACAAGAGGCGTTTATTTGATACCCAAGATGGCGGTAAAATATCGAGCAACCTGTGTGCACGCACCGTGAACATCCATGATGGGCCAACGTTAACAACCTCACAGCATCGGAGGTTATGAGTTTCTTTGCGTTGTGATTGGTTGTGATCGATGTTGTGAGGTTGGCCATCTTGGATGTTCATGGTGCTTGCATACAGGTTGCTAGATATTTTACCGCCATATTGGATTTCAGTTGAGTGCCTCATGTGAGTTTGTTATTGCATTTGATGGCTTTCTGCTGCCACCAACGTACTTTTCACGCGATTTTTCATGAGATTGATCACTCTATAGCGCTGTAGCAAAAGTTTGCAACAGACCCATTTTTGATTTTTCATGACATATACTATAAGAGAGGCATTCTGTGAAGTCCGTAAATATTTAAAAGCAGCAAAATATGATGGTTTCAAGATTGCCAAGATTTGCCAAGGAGCAAAACTTTTGACCCTCTTTTGCCGGTCCTTGTACTATGACTTTCAAACGAAAGTACCCCCTTCGAAATTCTTACTGCTAAATTTGTCCTTTAAATCTAATGAAACCTTCGATTTTTCATGACGTACTTTTGAAGGGGCGTTTTGATTAGTCCTTAAACAAAATCGCAAAATTGTTTAAAAATTGCGAAGCTTTAAAAGAGTAAAAATGTCGATCCGGATACTTTCTTTCGCAGGTCGTTGTACAATACGTAACCACCTTTGTCTACACGATGTTTGCCGAATGTTGACTCTCGTGTAGACGACGGTGGAAATAAACGCGAATTATGTGACTGTATGTATAGCAGTTGTTGGAATTTTTTATCTCCCGCAATAATTATCGCGGCACGTGAACTTAACCCAAATACCTACTTCTGAAAAATGTCTATTCATAATTTTTAATTATTGTTTTTTTTTTTTATCTCTCTCAAACGATTTAACAATAAACTTGGCATAAGACATTTGCACTTGCAGTGATCTTACGATAGATCAGCGCAGTTAAAATATCTACCCGCATTAAAGAGTCATTCGAAAAAATCTTCTAACAGCGCCAAAAATTGAGTATTTTTGTAGTCTAAATTAAAAGTTAGGTGCCTGTTCACTCAAGCAATAATCAATTAGGAAAGTGCTTGTTTCCTTTTCAGCCTCTATAGTGTATGTAAAAACTTGAAAGACCAGTGGGCTGATTGTTTTCTATTTCGTTAACTCTTGTGCGCCAAAGGGAGGGGGAGGCGAAGTTTTACCCTAGGCCAGTTTTTAGAAGATGAAAAGCTGAATGACTATATCCAAATTTAGAAAATGCCATTTTTTGTGATTATTTTATATATAAATTTCAAAATTCAAAGAAATGAAAGGCACATTTGTTACAGTTTTTGTGTGAAATATTTAAATTTAATGTAGTACTTTTTTGGAAATTTCCTCACCAAACTTTTCAAAATGGAATAATTTGAAAACAATACAGACAAACTTTTATTTCTGAGAGAATACTGGGTAAGATGCGGTATTTACAGACTTGAAACATATTCAAAAATAAGCCACCAGCAATCGTTATAAGTTTGGTTAAAAATCCCCCCCTTCACCATTAGTAAAGACTGTAACAAACTATACTCTTTTTGACGGCACTTTCCTTGAAGGGAAATCTCAAGAATGGGGCAGTTGCAAGGGTCTGAAATCTGGTGTTTTTTACACAGAAAATGATAGTTTTTGATAAGCTGAGAACAACTATGCCTTTATTGGTTTTTTCCTAAGTGTCTTGGTTTTAGAGATACACACGTGTAAAGTTGCACAAATTCGTGGATGTAGAAACGTCACTACGCGGAATTCCCAATTAAAACAATGTATTTTGGGCCAAAATCTCATCTCCGGAACAATGGGACTTAATTAGAAACCGAAGGCATCTTAGTTCTCAGCCCATCAAGTACTTTCATTTTCTTCATAAAAAACACAACATTTCAGACCCTTGCAACTGCCCCATTCTCAAGCCAAGGCCAACTCAATGAGAATTTTTGAGGCGTCTCTAAATTACACCAAAAGTGTCTCAAAGTTGATACTAATCTATTCCAATCATCACGAAAATAACTTTCAGTATTTTTTTTTTTCCAGCTTCAAGCTTATTGGCTAAAATGGACGAATCTGTGGATCCATGTGACGATTTCTACCGGTTCACCTGCGGAAACTTCATCAAGAACAGTATCATTCCGGACGAGAAAACTTCTGAGACCACTTTCAGCGAGATTAGTGACAAATTGCTCAATCAACTTCGTAACATTGTCGAGGAGCCCGTTCACGAGAATGAGCCGAGACCTTTCATACTCACCAAAAACTTGTACAAAGCTTGCATGAACAAAAGTAAGTCCCATTGAGTGTTTGAATTCTGAAATGAGGACCTTGTTATGAAAGCGAGACAAAGCAGAATGAGTTCATTTATGTTTGAGGGCTCAACAAAACGCCATCCAACAGTAGCTTTGCGGTTAAGTGGTGAACATTGCTCCAATGGGGCTGTTCCACACTATTTCTGAAAGTGATTTAATAGTCGATTCTGGTGTAAAAACATCTAAAGATAACGATGGAAGCTCTGAAAATTTCCGAAATCCACTCCTAAACTTAATAAACGCATTATTTGAGCGAGCATAATGATGGATTAGGGCAGTAAAAATGGGAGATTCCCATCAAACAGTACTGTGACTCGACCGAGAAGTGATCATTAAGAGACGACTTTATCATTTTATACCGGCCGGGCGTCACTAGATGCAGGGGCGTGCCGTGGTTTCCAGAGAGAGGGGGGGGGGGAGGGGGGAGGGGGGGAAGAATGATATATCTTGCCGCCCCCGCGAACAAAATTGTAAATTTGATGACCTTTTTTTTTTTTTTTTTTTTTTTTTTTTTTTTTTTTTTTTTTTTTTTTTGCATGTTACACACTGATTTTGCCGCCCTCTGAAATTCATTTTGAGATTTGATAACCTTTTTTTTTTTTTTTTTTTTTTGGGTTGTTCAACCTGATTTTGCCGCTCCCCGAGAGTGCCGCCCGGGGCAAGGGTACCCACATGCCCCCCCCCCCCCCACGGCACGCCCCTGACTAGATGTCACACTGTCACAGTACCATTCATCGGATAAGTGGATCACTACTCTGAAGACTAATTACTCTGACAATGAGAATCATCCTTGTCAGCATAGAGAGAGTGCCGAAATTAAGATAGGAATCTCCCATTATTACTGCTCTATTTATAGGTTACCCTATAGGTTTTTACACCAAAATCGACTATTGAATCGCTGATAGCAAAAGTGTGCAACAGCCCCATTTAAATCTACATAAAATGTATTTTTTGAGTCAAAATGAGGCTGTTTCCAGCTTATCTATTAAACCCTATGTAATATATCGATTTAAGGGAATTCATAAGGCAACTTGAACCCTCTATAACTTGACTTTTTTCACGGGTTCAAATGGACGGTATGAGATGTTTTCGAATTTCCCGCTACGCTATTTGGCGGCAATAACCTATATTTTTAGGACACAAGTATTACACATTGCCAGCCGGAAATCGTCCAACGCCATAGACCCCATAAAGAATGTTTCCGGGACTGATAATGGTTTTTTGTTTTCACATATACCTCGTAACATTGACGACACCTGCTTACACGATAATAAACACTTGTAGACTTGTACACAGAGTTTTCGGTATTTAATTTCAAGGCTTTGTTTACCGTATACGTCAAATGCCTTGGTGCCGGAGTTAGAGAATGAGATCATTTTATTTTTGGATCATTGTTTCATGGCGAGCTCAAACAGCATCGAAATTACTCTATACAGAAATGGATTTTGGAAGTTTTGTGTAAGTGTGCCGTTATTTTTGTGACCTGCGTAAGTTCTTTTAGTTTAAATTGCTAAAATGAAAGTTTTCAAGATCCATTGCAATGAATCCTGGGTAAATACAAAGATTACTTATACATACGTAGATATGGCATTAGCCATCTCGCCCGTGTTAAGTGAATAATGGATGAAACGCCGGCCGTAATACAACCGGGCATGCAGACAGAGGGGATCATAAAGATTACAGAATTCTGGTTCGTAAGATTACGTTTCCCACTTTTCCTGTGTTTGTTTGCAGAACTAGAACAAACACGGAACGTGAACAGTGGAACGTGGAACATGGCACAGTTTTGTAACAGACAAACATGGAAAATGTAATCTTTTCTCTATAATCTTCATGATCCCCTCTGTATGCCCGATTGTATCACGGCCGGAGTCAACTGAACAAAATTCGGGCTAATGCCATATCTGTATGTATAAGTAATCTTTGGGTAAATATGACAACAGTAACGACAGTAAAAATATTCCCAAAACGGCAGTAACGACTATAATCTATAGTGGTTCAACTTAAGATTATAGTAGTTGGTCCTTTTTGGAATAGTTATATTTAGTCATTACAGCAGTGGTGCAACTAAGACATATCTTTCATCTCACTTATTTTCTCCTTCGAAATGTATAAGCCGAATAAGGATAGAAAAATGGGATTTTATCTCTCTCCCTGTCCATCCCATCCTTGATCGACATACGTGTTTCAAGGGAGAAAAGAGAAGGACAGAGAATTTCTCGTAGCGCTATACCAGTCTTAGTAATCATTTGTTCTAGGGAATAGGGATGTGACCTAATTTGTAGGCAATCTCGTGAATATAGATGATCGTGAAACAGTGGCGTAGCTAAGGGAGGGTCTAATGAGGCCCTCCCCTTGACGTTAAAAGTTTCCCTTAATAAAGAGAATGGGTCTGTTGCATACACTTGCAACAAGAATATAGAACCTTGATTCTTATGTAAAATTCGGCAAAAATAACGATGCGCCCCCTTAAAAACGTTTAACATCCACTCATTAGCCCAGGATCACTTCAATTTCAAACAACTCGCGCTACACTAGACACTATTTGCACCGGTTTACTACTACATAGACGGAACCACCGTGCATAAGTGAACAACATCGTAACTACAAAATGATGGAATTTCTTTTTTAATACGTGAAATATAAGCTGCATTTCCTGTCTGGTATTTTCGGTTTATCAAAGATTACAAAATAATACGTAAGAAATACACGCATCTAAACGAAACATTCCAATGTTTGTAAGTTCTGTTCATGTTTACATAAACGATATGGTTTCATCTATGTAGTTATAAGTCGGTGATATATAGTGTCTAATGTAGCCTGGGTTGTTTGAAATGGAAGGTATTTTTTGAGTTAATGAGTGGATTTTGAAGGTTCTTAATGTGCGCATCGTTATTTTCGCCGAATTTTACGTTAGAAACAATGAGCTATGTTGATGTAGCAAAAGTACGCAACAGACCCATTTTTTCGTGTTTCTTCGGGAATTTTTGTCAAATTTTGTAACGAAGATTTGTCCGCCCTTCCCGCAGAACTGCTATTTTGTATATAATTGCACCGATGATTCCACCGGTTGAGCAAAGATTACAAAGTTCAGTTCAGTGCATGACCGTGCTGCATAAAAATACTCGCATCTGTAATCTCTCCTCAATCGGTGAAGTCGTCGATGACTTAAAAAAGATTGCGGTTATTTTAATAATTTCATGGCGATTGCACCGGTGGAAAAATATTATAGATCAGATTATTTGCGTGCAGTACAGTCATACACTCAACTGAACCGCGTAATCTCTTTTCAACCAGTGGGATCATCGGTGAATTAAAAAACTGCATTGATTACATGCAAAACTGCAGTTCTGGCCGTTATTATGATTCTTCAAGGAATTTTCTTTCGTCTGTGTTACCATTAACCCTTTACTGCATGATTTTTTTTTCAATAAAATAATTTTTTTTCGGTACAATTTTGATCCTTGAGACAGGAAAAAATAGTGAAAAAATTCTTTCAATTATATTTCAATGGTAAAGATCCTGAATATTAATTGTTCCAAATATGACCTTAACCGCATTTAGGTATCCATGCAACTGAAAATAAAGTTTTCAGGCTAAAAAAAAAAAAAAAAAAAAAATTAAAGTAGTAAAAAATAAGTTAGTAAGTTTCGATAGTTGTTTTTTTTGTATATGGTACCCCTGCGTTACTCCCAAACATATAACAATGAAAATCGGAAAATCTCTATCAGATTTTCAGTAAGCTATTTTCAACCACTCTGCACGTTCTCTATCCTGTGCTGCGCGCTCTAGGACAAAATCGACAATTCTTACTCGTTTAGTATCTGTTCCACATGTGACCCACCATGCAGCGACAGTACAACTCGAGTCCCCTACTTTTAGATAAGGCTTCAAAGTAATTGTTCCAGATCTGGGCTCATCTGCAGTTAAGGGTTAATTAATATTCATTTACTCTAAAGGACAAGAAATATTCTGAAGCACCCGTCTCATTACTTTCGTTTCTTTTCTTTTCCAGGTCGGATAGAAGAAGTTGGTCTCGATCCAGTGAAGAACATACTCAAGTCGTTCGGAGGGTGGCCCGTTTTGGAGGGTGACAAATGGGACGATGGCTCATTCAGTTGGAAGGAAAGTGTTTACAGATTCCGCAAGGCTGGATACAGCGTCGATTACTTCATCGATTTCTCAGTCAGCATTGATCTGAAGAACTCAACTTGCAGAGCTATCGATGTAAGTGGCTCTTCCATAGTTACTTCGGAACATTTTTATCTGCGGTCAAGGCCTCTCATTATTCTAAAAAGAACAACTACTTCACAGGTTTCAAAGAAAAACCTGCTTCGACTTGTTAACTAATATAGGAGGGGGGGGGCTTGCTGGGCACTGGGCGCTACCAACTTCACTTTACTGCATTAGTCGTGAAGATGAATTTTCGACGAGTAGGTCCCTAGAAAATGTTCCTTGAACTCGGGTACATTAACACGGGCTAAGATAGGCTATCTGACTCCCTTTAATATAATTTACTACAAGTTTACTTTGCATATTTACCATATTCTGGTGAAATTTACCATATACATACTTTCTCTCAGACGCCAAAATCATGATATATGCGTACGGTAAATTACACCTTTCTTTTTTTTGACAATCATTTTATCATTCTCAACATATATTTATCATATTTTTATGAGACAGTTTGGCAACAAAGGAGACTGCACGAATTAAGAAAGAGGAGAGTGATCCTTTTCATGATTATTATTATATCAAGCGACTGTTCAAATTTGAGTCTTTGTTTTCATAGGCGTAGCCAGGATATTGTCTGTCTCTCTCTCTCTCTCTCTCTCTCTCTTAGCCCATTCAAACGCATTTGTTAGAAAAGAATGGATATAGGGGCTGTCACGTGACTTAAGCTCCAATTTCTGTCCTTTTCTGATACTTGCGTTTAAATGGGATAAGAGAGAGGAAGACAATGCCTTGGCTATACGGCTACGTTTGTTTTGTACGACCGTTAAAATCCTTCGCCGTATTGGGTACTTCGAGTGATGGATGTCGGCTAGCCATAGCATTTGCGGATACAGGGGAGGCTAAGGGGGCGATCTCCCCCCCCCCCCGCGCTCGGCCCCAAAAGTGAGAAAAGAAGGGAGAGGAAGGGGAAAAGCAAGAGCGAAAACAAGAAAAAGGGGTCATTTAGGGGGCGAAAATCCAAAGTTCACCCCTCTCCCCTTTAGCGAGGGCTGGATCCGCCACTGAGCCATAGTGCGTAGGTATCGAGCAAAGAACTTTGTTGTGCCAATATTTATTAATTCACATCCATAATTCTTGGTATCGTTTGCTTTTAGTTTTTACTAACTGTAGCGGAGGACCATATTCGCTCTTCTTTTACCATAGAATAAAGACTTCGTGATAGAAGCGACACTGTCGCCGAATCTTCAATCAGGACTCGTTGACCTTGAAAGGTCTCGAAAAGATTATGTTTGGAGGGATGTTTCAAATTCTGTAACCTTTGCATTCAACAACAACATCATCCACCTCCCATCAGCGATTGGCTAATTTTGAATTTTACAGTGGCTGGCTTATTTTAAATCGTGCGGTGGCTGGCTTATTTTAGAATGGTCGTTGGGTGGCTTAGAGTCCCTGTATACTAAATAAATAGGGTACATTAAATACTAGATATATTAAATATACAGGGTGTACCAGACCACCCGGATAGGGCATTTTTCTTGAAAACTACTGAACCAAATGATTTTAAACAAAAAAGTCAGGTAGGGAGGTGACCCCAAATTTGTCGTTTTTGATGTTTTCAAAAGCCCCCGATGGGCCCTTGGGACGGTTTTGGGGGGTTCAAACACATTTTTCAAGTTTTCTTGATAAAGTCTTTTCTAGAGGTATTAAAAAAAGTTCATAATCGTAAAGCAGAAGTAATTAGCGTAATTTTTGCTCCTAACATTTTTTTCCAAAAACCCCAAACTTTTTGAGTTTTGGGGGATTTTTGGATTTTTGTTGAATCGGCCTTTTTGACCACCCTGTTCAAAATTTTTCAAAAATATTTACAGATTCTGAAAGAACAGATCAATACCTTTCGATCGATGTGCCACATGTTACCTTTAAGTTTAAAAATAAGGTGTTTTACGCCAAATCAAAATTTTGAGGTTTCAACGGTAGATTTGGCGCGATTTCATGGTTTGAGCCAGTTAAGAGCCCTTCGGGGGCTTTTGAAAACATCAAAAACGAAAAATTTGGGGTCACTTCCCTATCTGACTTTTTTGTTTCAAATCATTTGGTTCAGTAGTTTTCGAGAAAAATGCCCTATCCGGGTGGTCTGGTACACCCTGTATAGGGGATTTCAAATACTAAATATACTTAATATAATATATTAAATATGTAGTACATTAAATATTCATGCACAGGGACTCCAGGGTGGCTGACTTATTTTGAATTGCGCGGTGGCTGGCTTATTTCAAGGTCAACGAAAGGAGTTTATACAGAGCCTTATGGAAGTGACGCTTCTATGACGAAGTAAGCTTTATTCTATGCTTTTACTTTCGCAGGACTCACTAATTTTTTTTTTTTGTCTATTCTATTAATATTTAATGCCTGTTTCAGCTGGACCAAGCCTCCTTGGGATTGAGCCGCGAATATTTATCTAAAGGGCTCAATGAGAAAATCGTTGCTGCTTACTATGATTATATGGTTGACATCGCAGTCCTCTTCGGCGCCGAGCGAGAGAGAGCGGTCAAAGAACTACGAGAGTCATTAGATTTCGAGATCAGGCTCGCCAATGTAAGTATCGTTCGGATGTTCCACGCTTTGGTCGCATTTGCATATAGTAAAGATTGCCATAGCCGTAGCCAGCATATTTTGTTTCTCTTTCTTTCCCCCATTTGAACGCCTGTGTTAGAAAAGGATGGATATAGGGGCTGTCACGTGACTTCAGCCCCTGTTTCTGTCCTTTTCTAACACATGCAGTCAAATGGGCTAAGAGAGAGGAAGACAAATTCCTAGCTACGACTATGAAGATTACGAAACGTCAAGTTCACAATCAGTTATAATAATATCACCAATCTTCTATCAAAAGCCGGCTGTCTTTGAAAAATGAAAAAACGAAAAAAAAAATTGTTCTTCTCCTGTTTGAGTCAACGATGGCGTATCAATAGAAAGGCTGATACATGATATTGTAAGTCCTAGAGTCCCTCTATATATGAAAGAGTGTCACCGTACGAGGTTCCATCTCTGATTGGCTGCTGAAAAGTGAAGAAGAAGAAGTGGTCTATGAAGCCTGGAGGCACGCTTCTTGTTCACATCTCCATGGAACCATCTTCCCCGCTGCCCAGCTTTGAGGAAACTTTCGGCATTTTTAGCTTGTACTATTGACATTTTCGATTGAAATTGAACAAAATGTGTTCATAACAGAATTAAATTTACGCGTTACTCTTCACAGTAAGTTAAAAAATGTAGTGAAGCCAACGGGAATTGAAGGTTAGGTGGACCTAACAAAGATTATTTACACACGAATACATGTATAAGTAATCTTTGGCAAAGAGATCGTTGGATAAAAATGTAAACAAAGGGCGCACATCCAAGCTTATCAGACCCCTTCTTCTTCTTCACTTCTGTTCACGTGCCTTGACTCTTTCAAATATAGGGTCTCTAGTAAGTCCTGTCTCAAAAAAGGACAGTATGGACGATAGCTGATTCTGGTTTGTTAGCCTCATCTTTTTAACCTTATATCAAAAATTGTAATTAATTTAATGGAAATATTGGTTTTAAACGAAAGGGCAAGTCTTTGAAAGTGGATGTCTGGACACAGAATTCCAACACAATTATATCCAGGTGAGAAAATTCAGCTTGTTTCTGTCATGTGTCAGTTTCTTTGTCGTGGAAATCCTCCCAAAAGAAACAGTTATCGATGTCTGTGTCCAGATAACCGCTTTCACACGGAAAAAAAAGATTGGTGAAAATAACCATACGGATACCTGATTTTGGCACCTGCTAGATGTTATGGTAAACTTGACCAGAGGTATGGTACATTTACCGATACTTTGAGTAAATTCGACAGGCAATCAGGCAACATCACCTAGTACCTAGTCAAAGCATAGTATACTACTGGTTAAGATTAACATAACATCTAGCAGGTGCCAAAATCAGGTATTCGTATGGTTATTTTCACCCTAGTTTTTTTTCCGTACAAACACCTGCACTTTCATTTAAAATTAATTTCAAGTCGATTCGTCACATTTTTTATTTTTAAGGTTAAAAAAATGAGGCAAACAAATCTTGCCCGTGTAAATAAATGTCCATAAGAGATAGTGGTGTTGCGTGCCAACTGGCAACGTTGCAATTTGACCATTTGAAACCATGTAAAATATCGATTCGAGGGAGTGCACTGTGCACCTCCAACAGTTCGACCTTTCATATGGATTTAAATGGCCAAATTGCAATGTTGCCAGATGGCACGCGACGCCACTGATAAGAGATTTCCATCATGGAAATCTCTTAACCTCCTTTAAGTTTCAAAACCACGCACTATAAATCCTTTATATTTCTATATAACTTGTTGATTTTAATCAATTCAAAAATATCGATTATTTGGAGGTGAAATTGAACTTTATTCCCAAGAATCGATTCGCTTCCATTGGTTTGTTTGAAATTGGTATCAATTAACTGCAAAACAAGATCCGTGTTACTTGATTCAAAAGTGGATTCAGAAATCTGACAACTGTGTATTACTCCTATTTGAATGTATGAGAAACAATCGATTAGTAAAAGGGTCATGGCACCCTTGAGAATCGATTAATTCTCATACGTTCTAATGGGGATGAACTCATGTTTGCCAAATTGCTGGATTCGCCAATGACTTGATTTGATAACAAACATTTGCAGCAATGGCATGAAAGTGGAAACGGCGGGGAAATGAGGCATGCTTATTGCACGTTCCTCTTGGGTTATAAATAATGTTCCAAAACGAAGAACCACTCAGAATCAGTCTATATTTATTTAAAGCAAGTTGTTATCTGTCAACCTAAGATTTTTCGGTATGCACGCTTATCTGTCTCTGAAACAAAATAAGTGTTCTTTCATCATTTTCTTTCTCTCGGGACTCGAAGCCACGACCTCTCGATCACACAAGAACGTGACAATTCCACGTAGTTATAGCCTTACACTCCATTTGATGTGAATAGCATTAGATAAAGAAAGTCGAGTGGCCAAAAAACAGTGTCAAAAATAGATCAATTTTTACTTTTTGTTGATAAAAAAAAAATGATCAACAGCTGAGTGATTTAACTGGCTTAATTATGTTGATTCTCCATAATAAATGTACACGTACAGAGACACTCGAGTCAATACTTCATAATATTGATGGAAGCAGTGGCGGCTCGTGCGATTTGGCAACAGTGTTTTTATCCCATTTAAATACATGGAAAACAATCGAAACTAGAGGAGGCTGCCAGCCTCCGCTTGAATCGATTTTTTACCTCAGTTTAAGTGGGAAAAATGCATGGTTGCCAAATCTCACGGGCCGCTACTGGATGGAAGAGAAATCGATAGGACAGGTGAAAGGGGATAAAAGGGCTCTCTAAAAATGTGGGGTTTTTGCAGTCTATAACTGGATTCTGGTGGCATTAGAGCAGCAAAAAAACCGCAGTAGATAATATTGTTGCATACTTTTGCTACAGCGATATGAAAGGTTGATTCTGGTGTAAAATCCCGTATAAATCACGTTGAATGCATCAAAAAGTCTCAACATCTACTCATAAACCCACAAAAGACGTTTGAAGGAAAGCCCAAGATGGCGGTCGAACGGGTAAATTATGATCTCGTCTATCAGAAATGATGCACCCATAAAATTTCGCACTATAATGCAACATGTTTCATCACAATGTTTAGTTCTTTGAGAAGCCATTCACTTGAAAATCTAATTTTACCGGACTCTTCTGAATGATTATCAATAGTAGATTAAGTCTCAAGAGCCTCTAAAGTTTGATACAATAGTTTCTATGAGTGGTTTCGAGAACAATTCCATGCCAAATTTGAGAAAGACCCGGCAGGCGAGGGGGGGGGGCAGTAACTTTGTCAACAACCTCATAAGATGCGTTTAATGTGCTTTAAAGATCTTTTAATTTTATCTATTGGAGATGCGCTTTAAAGAGTGTTGATTATTTGAGAGGTTAAATGGGGCTGTTGCACACTTTTGCTGTAAAAGATTTAAAAGTCGATTAGGATTTAAAAACCTGCAAAACTAACGATGAAAAACGATGATAACAACAAAAATAACGATGTTAGCACTAAAATGTCATGAAATACATACTGCGAAACTCGTAAAATGGTTTTAATTGCGCGAGCGTGATGACGGCTAATGGGCACTAATAAATGGGGGATCCCCATCTAATAATACTGTAACTTTATCAAGAAGTTCCCAATAAGAGACGACATTTCTTTGACACCGTTGTCAGCAGGTGTCACAGTGCCATTAATCGGATGAATAGCTCACTACTCTAGGTTTCTAATTACTCTTTGAATCTTCCATGTCAGCGAAGAGCGAATGGCGACATTAAGAAAGGAATCTCCCGCATTATTAGCACAGAATAATACGATCAGAACGGAAACTCCCATAAGAGCCAATGGAAGCAAGTTTGGAATTTAACGGCACCAATAGGCAACGCTGTGGTCCTATATCCCAACATGGCGGACGTGTGTGATTTGTGTTGAAACTCATTTATTTCTGTAAATTCTGGAAAGAAATCATAAGTTTCGAGCCTCACTTTTATTCTAATGGCATTTCCGAATGAAAATTTCGCGGATCATGTCCTATCTTTTTTTTTCGCGTGCGAATCCAGATGTAAACATCCTATATCCCAACAAGGCGGATGCGAAATGAACTTGCTTCAAAATCTGACTGAGTTTCCGTTCTGATTGTATTATTCTGTGTTATTAGTGGCCAACCCCGCAGTAGCGGCTCGTGCGATTTGGCAACAGTGTTTTTATCCCATTTAAATACATGGAAAACAATCGAAACTCGAGGAGGCTGCCAGCCTCCGCTTGAATCGATTTTTTTACCTAAGTTTAAGTGGGAAAAATGCATGGTTGCCAAATCTCACGGGCCGCTACTGCAACCCCGTCATTACTTTTTTGCATTAAAAAAAAAAAAAAAAAAAAAAAAAAAAAAAAAAAAAAAAAAAAAAAAAAAATTATTACAGTTTTGGAGTGGATTTTATGAGTTTTTAGAACTACGATGCTTATTTTTAAAGGTTTTCACATCTGAATCGACCCTTAAATCGATTACAGCAAAATTGTGCAACGCCCCCCCCTGATCTGTTTAAATATCGATTCTTTTCCATGGTTTATATGGAGCAGATCGATACATCGCAATTCGCGAGCTGCCGTTTCTTGACGACGAGAATGACACGACGCGACGTGATCACTATACAGACATAGTCGCTCTAAAAGCAAAAGCGAAAGTTTGCAATTTGATATGTATTCATTGCACTTTTGTCAGATGCAAGCTGTTGGAGCTGAGCAAGCCCGACCCCAACTTCATAATCTTACTCTCGATCGCTGCAGTCTGACACCGTTGCCAGTTCTTCAAAAATATTACCAAAAAAGAAGCTCAATGTTGCCAAATTTTGGTGAACAAAATTATACTACATTAAAATATGTTCACACCGAATGAATGGAAACCAACGAGCTACAGCTCAGTGGCGAAGCGTGCAATTCGGCAACGTTTCATTTTCCCCCTTTAAACACATTAGAAAGGTCGAAACGTCTAGTCATCGCCGATGACCGAAGCATTCGATTTTTTCCGTAAGTTTTAATGCAGGAAGTACATCGTTGCCAAATTCCACGCCTTGCTACTGCTATAGCATGCGATAGAGAGGATTTGTGGGTCGTGATTTTAAAAGTTCAAGGTGGCTGCCACGATGAAAATATATTCAGGGCATTTCCCACGAGCTCGGTTTCTTTGCCTCATTTTTTTTTCTTTTTTAACTTTAAAAAGAAAGTTGTGACAAATCCACCTGAAATTGGTTTTAACCGAAAGTGCAAGTTTTTGAGGGAGGTTATTAGGACACAAAAATCGATATAACTGTTACTTCTGTAAGGATTTGAGCGAAAAAGAAACTGACAGATAACAGAAAGAAGCAAACTTTTCTCACGTGGATGGTTGTATTAAAATTTAGTGTCTAGACAGTTACTCTAAAACACTTGCACTTACATTATTTAAAAATCAATTTTTACTAAATGGGGCTCTTGCAAACTTTTGCAATAAGCAAAATAAATGGTCCAATCTAATGTAATGACCAGCAAAAATCACGAAAATCGCACCGAAATAGTCTAAAATTCAATAATAAACTCACATAACTGCTTTAACGGCAAGATCGTAATGGCACTTCAACGCAGGTATCGTGGGAGATTCCTGTCTAATCTCTCACTCACGGAAAAAAAACTACGGTGAAAATAACCATACGGATACCTGATTTTGGCACCAGCTAGATGTTATGGTAATGTTAACCAGAAGTATACTATGTTTTGACTAGGTACTAGTTGATGTTACCTGATTGCATGTCGAATGTACACAAAGTATCGGTAAATGTATCATACTTCTGGTCAAGTTTACCATAACATCTAGCAGGTGCCAAAATCAGGTATCCGTATGGTTATTTTCACCCATCTTTTTTCCGTGCTTCCTCTACGGAAACACACAGATATATCTCATTTTTGATAGTAATCTCCTATGATACCTGCGCTTTGAACCGCCATTAAGCCCGATTCTGAGAGTGAGTTTCGTGATTTTTCAGAGTGCTCATCGTTATCTTTACAGGTTTTTATGATAGAATCAACTCTTCAATCCCCCGGAGCAAAAGTTGTGCAAGAGCCCCATTTTTACTGAATTAATCACAATTTTTGATTGAAGGTCAAAAAATGAGGTAAAAAAACCAGAATCAGATCGCCCGTGCAGCCTCATTTTGGGATAGGACTTATAACATGTATGGCCTCATCCAGTAGCGTACACAGGAATTTGTCTTTCTCTCTTTTCCCCATTTGAACACGTGAGAAAGAAAAGGACAGAAACGGGGGCTCGAACGTGTCTTCAGCCCCTATCTCTAGCCTTTTCTAGTACACACACTCAAATAGGAAAAGAGCGAGAGAGACTAATTCCTGCGTACGCCATTGGCCTCATCTATTGCTGTAGCTCGTTGTTAAATAGAGTCCCATTTCAAAACCAGGTTGAGGTTTCGGGAAGAACTCAAAACTACAACTCGCTCAAATTCGGGGGGCAGTTAAATATTCGAACTCCGCAGTGTTCATTTTGCCTATCCCAGTAATTGAAGGCGCTTTTTTCCTCCTTTACTTCCCGGCTCAAATTATAAAAATAAATCAATGTTTTAAACCAGCTCAAATTCAGTGGGTAGTTAAATGTTCGTACTCTGTGGTGTTCATTTAGCCTATCCCGGTAATTGAAGGCGCTTTTTTCCTCCTTTACTTCCCGGCTCAAATTATAAAAATAATTCAATGTTTTAAACCAGCTCAAATTCAGTGTGTAGTTAAATATTCGAACTCCGCGGTGTTCATTTTGCCTATCCCAGTAATTGAAGGCGCTTTTTTCCTCCTTTACTTCCCGGCTCAAATTATAAAAATAATTCAATGTTTTAAACCAGCTCAAATTCAGTGGGTAGTTAAATATTCGTACTCTGCTGTGTTCATTTCGCCTATACCGGTAATTGAAGGCGCCTTTAAACTCTTTTGCTACCTTTAGGTTACAAGAAGAAATTAATGTTTTAAACCCGCTCAAATTCAGAGTGTAGTTAAATATTCGTACTCCATGGTGTTCATTTTGCCTATCCCTGTAATTGAAGGCGCTCGATAAACATTATTTTGCAAGTGTTATAAAAAGTACAAGTATGTGGAGTGACTTTTACTGTCAATGAAAATTAAAGGTACGGAATCGAATGACTAAAGCGTGGTATTGAAATGGTTAATACCCTTCTACTCGGATAATTGAAAGTATTCTCAAAATTGTTTCATTGCATTCACTAGATAATTCCTTAAGAATGCATTTTTTTATGCAGATTTCGTTACCCATGGAGCAAAGGAGAAACGCCACGGCCATGTACAATCCAATGAGCATCGAAGAGCTGCAAAGGAAGTTCCCGAGCATCCCTTGGATTGAATACATCAACACTTTACTCGCGCCTCATCACACTCTCAACAGTCAAGAGGTCGTCAATGTCAACGTCCCGAAATACCTACACGACCTTGAAGGCATCCTCAGTAATACTCCAAAAAGGTACGGTGAACAAAAAAATAATTATAATTCTTCAGTTCTACTCTAAAGAAAAAGAGATTGTTTCATCTCCTATAAAGAACGGGCTGAGCATATATTAGATTCATTTTCCCAGGAGTGATAGAGCCAGTGGCGGCTCGTGCGATTCGGCAACAGTTTTATCTCTCCATTTGATTTTGTGTAAAACAATCGATTCGAACGTGGAGCAGCGCTTCACCAGCGATCGATTGTTAAACATAGATTCAAATGGAGCGAAGACATTGTTGCCCAGTTGCACGAGCCGCCACTGGATAGAGCAATGCTTGGAGAGTTTGAAAATTGTCAGTTTCTTTGTTTTGCTTTAGCCCCAATAGAATCGGGGGAAAGGGGTCTAATGAAAACCAGTTTTTTGGCTATAACTTTTGAACGCTTGAATATATATTTAAAAATACGGGTTTGAAATGAAATATCTTTTAAGGGTCTATTTCCTATCGAATATTTGAAGCTTTTTTTTTTATCGAATTGAAACAAAAAAACAAAAAAAAACCCCGATTTGTAGTTGATTTATGGTCGTTCCAAATTTGTCTAAATTTAAAAAAAAAAAAAAAAAAAAAAAAAAATCATATTTTTGACAACTTCTTTCCAAGTAATGCGTGGAAGAAAACCTAACACTGCCCTAAAGAAATCTACACTTTTGGATAGATTTTGGCTTTAATTTTTAGTTTCGGGACGTGAGACGTTCCCAGCTACGATCCAAAGGAAAACTATACTTATCCGTGATTTTAAGGTGATTCCAGGCGAAACTTTTCCAGATTTAAATGGATAGCACTGATAATCGCTTTTGGAAAAATACAGTTTCCAGCATTTTAAAAATTGAAAACGAAGAAAAGGGGCAAAATACAGCAACCCGTAATTTTTTTATGGCCGAAAACGAGCGAAATTGGTTAAGAATTAAAGCTGCAAATTATAGAATTCATTTCGCAATAAGCTTAGTGAGTGCGAGTGAGTACAAATGATAACATATCCATCAGTCTCGCTCACACCCATTGAGGCTAATGGGAATCTTCGTACTTCAAAATTTCCGGCTTTTTTTTTCATTAATGTTCCAGCTTGAAATTTTCAAGATATATCACACAGTATACTCATCCTCATACAGTAGCGAAACTCTGTAGGAGCGCTTTGGCGAATGTCGTTTTTCAATGTAATCAAATGGGAAAATTGAGTTGCTATCCTCCAACTACTTGGGGGCGCCACCGTCGCGTCTAATGCATATCAAATGGAAGCTGTTATAGTTTTATCCTCCGACCACCAGGGGCATTTGCCGTTTTTCTAACGTTGAGTTTCGCTACTGTGTAATAGAACTATACTGTGATTATATCATCCTGAAATATGTACGCAGGTGTGACGTCCCTCATACATGTACTTTTAGCATATATTCGTCAATTTTTGTCAAACAATTTTGATATTTTCAGCAGCGTGACGTGGTGTTTACGGATCGAACTATTCGACCCGTGGAATCATCTAAACCCTCGAGTCGCGCTCGCATTTGTGACACGAAGCGTCACGTGAATGACATACGTCATACGTTAAAATGACATAACGTTAAAAATGGTTCATAAGTCTGCCAATTTAAGCCTAAAAATTCATGTATGTATACTCAATCGACAGGGAAAACCCCCCTCAGTAACTTGAATGACAGACATTTCAAAAATTCCGACCAATTTTTTTGTAAATGGCGAAAAACTAAAAAAATGGGAAATTCAGATTTTGCCAGTTTTGAAAATACCAATATTTTATGCTCACAATTTTTAATGATGATTTTAAAGAAATATACTTTTTTATTTCTCTCGTAGGATGCAAATTCAAGTTCAAATTTCAGAATTTTTGAAACTTGAAAAAAAAGCGTCTTGAAAGCGTCGCTTGGATGACAATCGTCATCCAGCCACTTTGACGTTTAGTAACTTCCAGGTTTTGAAAGAGAGAAAAAAAAAACAACTTCGGCACCTTCTTGTCCGATCCAAGAAGGGCTGCTACTGAAATTCTCAGCTTTGAAAATTAAATATTCGCGAAAATACACGCAAAAACAAATAGCTGGATGACGTATGTCATCCACGCGACCACTCGAGGGTTAAAGAGTATTGTAGAAGTTAAAACTTTCTTCAAATTTTAGTTTGTTTAATGATCCGCATCTTATTCTTTCAATTCACGCGCTTTTTGCGGTTTGTTTCTTTTTTTTTTTTTGTAAATCTACAGAGTGCAGGCAAACTACGTCATGTGGCGCGCGGCAGCGGCCAGCGTGAGCTATTTGAACGAGAAATTGCGGGCCAGGCAGCTCGGATACTCGACTGTGGTTTCCGGACGGACGGAGCGAGAAGCCCGCTGGAAGGAGTGCGTCGATATTGCTTCCGGAAGGTAAGAGTTCGAGCGAATTCCGCAAATAAGTATTATTGCAAGTCGACCGTTGTTCTGCCTCTGCGCCAAGACAGATTATTTTCAGTAATGGGTCCGTTGCAAACTTTTGCTACAACGATGAAGAGTGTTACATCTTATGTAAAATCGCCTGAAAAGTCTATTGGTGGCATCAGAAAGTCATAAAATGCAAATAATAAACTCACAAGAGGCGTTTAATGGTATCCAAGATGGCGGAGAAATATCGAGCAATTTGTATGCATGCACCACGAATATCCAAGGATGGCCAACTTTGACAACCTCACTGGAGGTAGAGGTTACGTGTTTCTTTACGTTGTGATTGGTTGTGATCGATATTGTGAGGTTGGCTATCCTTGGATGTTCGTGGTGCATGTATACTAATTGCTCGATATTTCTCCGCCATCTTGGATTTCATTAAACGCCTCTTGTGAGTTTATTATTGCATTTTATGACTTTCTGATGCCACCAATGGACTTTTCAGGCGATTTTGCATTAGTTGAAACTCTCTTAATCGTTGCAGCAAAAGTTTGCAACAGACCCATTATGCATAAACAAAACCGCGAGCTCTGTCTAGACACAATAAAAAGCCTACGAACAAACCCAACCTCTCAAGTGCCATAATCAAAGAGTAAAACAAGAGTCTCAATAAGGCTGTTGCACACTTTTGCTATAAGCGATTTAAAAGTAGATTTTGGCGTAAAACCTCCAAAAATAACGATGGCAGCACTAAAAACTTCCAAAATCCATTCCTAAACTCGATAAAAGCTTTTATTAGCGCGGGCGTAATGGTGGCTGAGGGTAGTAACAATGGGAGATTTCCATCTAACAATACTGTAACTCTATCAAGAAGTGACCAATAAGAGACGATTTTCATTTGACACCGGTGTCACTAGATGTCACGGTACGGCTTTTTCACTCCAACCTGGCATCACTGATTCGTCTTTCTCTCTCTTCGCCCATTTAAACGCATGTGTTAGAAAAGGATAGAAACAGGGCCTGAAGTCACGTGACAGTCCCTCTCTCCATCCTTTTCTAATACACGCGTTCAAATGGGCAAAGAGAGAGAAAGACGAATTCCTAGTTACTGCTGTATGTATGCATCTCACTCTCATGTAACCTCCATATACTGCTATCTCACTCTCATCCAGAGCTACCACCGTTTTGCGTACAATTAATAGAATTTTTCAATTCACCAATGCTTCCACCTGTTGAGAAAAGATTACACAGTTTAGTTCAGTGTATAACTGTAATGAATTAAAATACTCGCATCTATAATCTTTTCTCAACCGGTGGAGTTGTCGATGACTTTGAAAAACTTGCGGATATTTTAATTAATTAACGGAGTTTCCACCGATTAAGGAAATATTACAGATCAGAGTATTTTCGTGCATTACAGTCATACACTGAACTGAACTGTGTAATCTTTTCTCAACCGGTGGAATCATTGGTGAATAGAAAAATACCACTGATTATAAGCAAAACGGCAGCCCTGCTCTCATCTCTAAAAATTGTTTACAGAGACATTTTTTTGATCGAAGTTTTCGATTGAAATGAATTTCTTGAGTTATTATCTTGCTATTACCATGGTTAGATTAAGTTTTTCTTTTTATTTTCTAAACATTATTCTCGAATCTTATTCATACAATATTTTTCGGTGAGGTGGTGGGGGGGGGGTTGGATAAACACCCCACCCCTCCCTTCTTACAGTATAATCGGGTATTAGCATATCCCAAAGAGCAAAGCGGTGATAGCTGTCGATATTGCCGGATAATAAGTTGCGCCTTCAATGAGGGAGGTATACTAAAACATACACATATTTCAAATCAGCCGCAATGACTGATGCCGCTTCGTTTGAGTCTCATTTCAAATAATTGCACGATGGTGTTGTTTATCAATACCCTTCTCACAAAATCTTACTTTAGGTGATTGAGGAGTTGATTATCGCCTAAAAACCTGTATAAAATGACGATGAGTATACACTAAAACAATCACAACATTCACTCTCAGAATCGGGCTTAGTGGCGTAGCTACGCAGGTATCATGGGAGATTCCTATGTAATTTTAGACATACATCTGTGTTTCCGTATAGAGAAAGTGATAAATTAGACAAGAATCTCTCACGATACCTGCGCAGTTCCACCATTACAGCTGTTTTCTAGGTTTGTTACTAAAATGTAGACCTTTTAGTGTGACTTTCGCTAGTTTCTACATCTGATTTTACTACTCATTTGCGTATTGCAAAAGCTTGCAAAAGCCCACTTATTCATTTGGAATAAAGGACAGACAACTTTGGTAATTAATGATAACCGGGACCTACATTGTCTCGTAGATTTTACTTTTTTAAAAGTCACCGCGTGTTGAAGTATAATTCTCAAGAGCACCCAATGATATTCAATTTATTAATAAAGAGTGTTAAGTGAGTTTTCAATTGGTATAATTTTTGTTTTGTTTTGTTTTTTTCTAGTTTGTCTTTAGCTGTTGGTTCCCTTTACGTCAAAAAATATTTCAATGAGGACTCGAAAAAAACTGCGCTAGATATGGTAAACGGTATCCGAGATGAAATGTACAAAATTTTGACCAATGTCACGTGGATGGACGAAAAAACAAGGTATGTAACTGAAAAATACAAAAATTTTATTCGTACGTGTGTATGTAACGGGTGAATTTCATCACTAAATGTGTCTTCATGTCTCAATACATTTTCGGATAATTTCAATGGGGATTCGGCCATTGCTCCCTTATCTGTGTTAATTCACTTTACTTCAATGCATCTTTTCTCGGGATCTACTGAGTTGGTTTACAAAAATTTTGGCTCATTTAAATCCTTACACTCTTTTCTGCACTTTCAGAGAAAGGTTTTTGAAAATTCTCAAAATTGCCTACAGGCCGGAAAGGACCAAGTTTTGAAGTAGGTACAAAAAAAAAAAAAAAAAAAAAAAGGTAAGATTTCTGAGATAAAATGGCGACACTAAATAATTTTAAGGAGCCCTTGTGATATAAGAGAGAGGAGAGTAGGGAATGAAAGAGACAAAGGTTTTAAAAATTGACTCAGGAGATCTTGAGAAAAGGTGGTCATATCAAGAGAGTTGGCAGATGACAGATCGCCTTGTTTACTACGTGGCCACGCGTGGGGGAGTTTTTCTTTTTACAAAAGACTTATGGTATTTACTATCTTGTTTTGAGTAGCTATAGCACTAGAAGTCTTTGTGTTACTAAGCACTAATTTGGATGCGCGAGCGCGTCCTTGAACTGCGAGCTTTCATTTGTCATCTTTCGTGAAATGACCAGTGAAGGTCAATCACTTTTGGAATCACCTCCCATTTTTTTGTGTAGAGAAACGCAAATAAAACTCGGGAAGAACACAATTTCAAAATTCCGGAGAAAAAACACTTCAAACGCTTAATGCACTTAACACTTTTTTTTATTTATTTAGTGAAATTACTCTTACAGAGTGTTCCTTTATGTTCATGCAGGCAAGCCGCTTTAGAGAAAGCAAAATCGATGACAGCTCATATTGCCTACCCCGATGAACTTTTGGACGTCAAAAAACTCGAGGATTTCTACCATTCGGTAAATATACTTATTCATCTCTCTTTTACTGAACTGCATTTTTTAGATAAACTTTGCTTCCACGCTTTAATAAAGTGATGATAATTTCAATTTACATCTGCCATAGAAGACAGGATATAACGAAAAAAAAAAAAAAAATATTTGATGAAATCAAACGAGTGCGGTTGATTTTGGCCTCAAAATTAACGGTATGGTAAACTACAATAAACTTCTGATCTGCGATCATCTGATCAAACGGTCGAATGAATTTGACCACGTATTATTTGAGAAGTTTAGCTAGACGTGTAGTATAATAGTTATTTGACCTACTATTCCACATTTTGGCATACTTTTCACTGAGAAACATCCCTTCTTTAAAAACAAGGGAAGTTTTACATGGGTTTACATGGGTTTAAATGACCATAGTACAACGTTGCCAAATGGCACACTACGCCACTACTCTCCTAAATTTTCTTGGGCGCATATTTGTGCTAGGATTGGAACATCACACACGGGGAAAAAAAAGATTAGTGAAAATAACCATACGGATACCTGATTTTGGCACCTGCTAGATGTCATGGTAAACTTGACCAGAAGTATGGTACATTTACCGATACTTTGAGTAAATTCAACATGCAATCAGGTAACATCTCCTAGTACCTAGTCAAAACATTGTATACTTCTGGTTAAAATTACCATAACATCTAGCAGGTGCCAAAATCAGGTATCCATATCGTTATTTTCACCGTAGTTTTTTTTTCCCCGTGCAAGGGGTATTTTCTGCACAGAGCTAGATCAATAGATGCATGTTCGGAGCTCATAAAAACGTAACAGTTTTGAAATTGAAAAGAAAAAGAAGAAAAAAAAAGTGGTAATCAAAATATGTTTTGTCTGTTCTTCTGTCTCAGTTCTTATTTCATCAATTTTTTGTGTGAATATAACTTGACGTTTGGTTTACAGCTGGAAATCGGCCCGAACGATTACTTGGAGTCAATCCTGAATCTGACCAAATTCGGAACGGACTACAGTTTCAACAGATTGAGAGACCCGGTCAATAAATCCGAATGGGTCACCCATGGAAGACCTGCAGTGGTCAACGCCTTCTACAGCTCAATTGAAAACAGCATCCGTAAGTAATTCACAGTCTTGAAAAAATGAAGATGATCGAAAGTTCAATCACCTTCAACAACTCGATAAGAAATAAATACTAATTTAAATTAAAGTCACATCTAACACACCATCTCATCAAAAAGAAACAAGTTATAGCTGGAAAACACAGAGGAAACTAAAGAAAGGCAGTAAGTACAGTTGAGCATCTAATCCCGTTTGTCCGGGAAAATTCACTGTGTGTGTGTGGTGAAGAGAGTGAAAGTCGAATTTTTTGGTCAAAAACATTTTTCCTGCGCGACTCTTTTCCTCCCTGTAGACAAATAGATGAATTTATTCTAGAGGGACCAACTGAACGCCAGAGATTGCTTTTTCGTATGTTTTTACTATTCTTATATGAAGAATCTAATGCACACTTTTAGTAGATGAAAGTTTTAGTGTCTTACTTTGAAAGCAGGATAAACTCATCTTGAGAGACTCATGAGAATCAACGCATTTGTTTCTTTTCAAAAAGACGTAAAAGTCGAGCGGAAATGGCAATGTCTGAATCTCAGTAGGTCTCTTTAGTGAAAATACGTCAAAATAATATCAGGATATTATACGGCTCCATCATCGTAGTTAACATCAATATAACATCAATTATTCCAAAAGTTATATTTTTCGTTTAATTTAGAGGATTTTACATGGAAACAATCATTGAAAACCTTTTAGAAGATATGCAAAAATTAACCCTCTATGGCATGAATTAATTTTTTTTCGCCGATTTTGCAGGGGAAAAAACAGGGATTTTTTTTTCATGTTGGCACTACTGGATCATTTTTTTTTTTACTCCTCCGTATCGACCATATATTGTTACCTGTAGGTAACAACATGTAGAGTGAATAGCACAACATTTCTAGATTTTTCAGGAATTCAAATTCCCCATGTTACGTATAGGTAACGCCATGTCACAGAGAGTTAAGCGCTCATATAATAGCCGGCATCAAGTCGCTGAAAGAGGAAAAAACAGAAAAAAACGTTAGTACGCATAATTAAGTTGATTGATAAATCAACAAAGACTTTTATCTTGGATTTTTGTGATCAACTCCTCGGCAGTCAATGAACTATCGAAAATTCCTCTTGTATTGATTTATCAATCCATCGATACTCCTGATGAAGGTCTCTTCACTGTTTACGAAAGTCAAATTTCTAAAAACTTTTTATCGGTACACCGACCATCCATTCTGTTGATACGATGTATTTATCAAAAAATATGACTTTCAGAATTCCCTGCTGGTATCCTTCAAGGTTCATTCTTCTCAAACGACAGACCAAGATATTTGAATTACGGAGCTATTGGATTCGTCATTGGACATGAAATCACTCACGGTTTTGATGATCAGGTACGTGATTCAATGTGCAGACTTTCTTATCAAGTTTTTGAGGGGCACAATTTTTTTTTTTTTTTTTTTTTTAAATGGTGCTGTGCGTGCATCTGAAAATATCGATAAAAATACTTCAATCAAGATTTCATTGAATACGTTCCCAAATCTTGGTTTTTTACTCAGCGTGATTGCCAATGATTTTTTTAAGGTCACGTAATTATTACGTCAAAGTATTAGAAGAAAAGTTATGATCGATTGTTCTCCAGCCACCACCGACTTTTAAGGGGTCTCTCCACCTGCGAATTTAAAAACGCGAATAAACTGAATGAGCCAATGAGCTGCCTTGAAGTCGATAGGTCGAGTCAATTGGCTTGAGTAGTCAATTCACGCTTTAAAGTCGCAGGTGGATAGAGCCCTTAAGACAAAAACCAAATGTGTTTCCCCGTACGTCATTTTATTGAGTTTGATATAAGTACTATCACAATCAGAGTTGGCCGTTTTGCGATAGTTCAATAGAAATCACAAATTCAAAGCTATTTAATTTGAGGACAAATACAGTTTCAAATGATATAGTCATGCTGCTTGACTGGATCATGTGATCTTTGTCTCTCGGTTTTACCGTTGAATATGGAAATTCTGTTAAGTTTACGCCAAAAGGCAACTCTGACTTACAGTGCCAAAGTACCGAACTTCCTCAGTATGGAGATGTAATTTTATATTATTGAAGTGACGCTGTAAATGACTTTAATGAAATTTAATCGTCTGAATCATGGTGGAATATACCATGTAATATATGTAGTAAGTATAGTGGAGAGACTTTGGTGTTGTAAAAAAATATTATTGATTGCTGTAAAACTGGTCAAATGATTTCGTAAATTCCTGTTCAAACTCATGCATTTTGCTAAACTAATTCCTTGAACATCGATTGTTTGTCACTCCTGACCTCCAGTTTATATGCTCATCCCTATGGAAACACGAATATTTTGCATTTTCAAAACTTCAGTATATCTATCGTGCGGTCGTAATCTAGTAAAAACGCCTTCAATTTTGAGTGTGTGCACTTAGCAATGCATCAGTGTGATGGTATTGCATACTTCAAGAAATGAAGGCGTTTTATGTTCGTGATGGAGACCGCTTGAAACCGTGAAGTTTTCACGTCTAATCTTTACTTACCTTCCTGACACTCTTAATTAAAATCAGCAACACTGACGACGGATGTTTGATTGTGTGTGTGCGAATTTCGCCGCCAAGCTTGCAAAATTTGCACATTCATTTCAGTCAAACGTGCCTAAGTCACATAAGTACATTTCATCCTATTTTTCACAGAAATATATGTCAATTCTTGATTTCCTGCTTCGATCATAAAAGGAAATGAAAAGTTCCAGAATTTTTACAGCGGGCGCAGAGGCGATTCAAAAATATTGACAACAATCTTCTTTTCAAATTTTCGTTGAGAAAGGAGTTCAGAGGACGAGACTTTCGGTGAATTTCATCGTTTCTTTATTATTCCAGGGTCGTCAATTTGACAAGGAAGGAAATCTTGTTGATTGGTGGGAGGCTGAAACAAGAGAATCTTACCTGGAAAAAGCGCAGTGTATCATCCACCAGTATGGAAACTATACCAGCCCAGAAGTTGGCTTGAAAGTAAGTATCGATAAAAATAACCAAATGCAATTACGCATTTAACTGACGCCAAGTATTATGGCACTAGTAAAAATTTTACTGCACAGAGCTAGAGCTGCTCCAATTAATTCTCTGGATAGCCACAAAAAAAAAAAAAAAAAAAAAAAAAAAAAAAAAAAAAAAAAAAAAAAAAAAAAAACACTCCAAGGAAGAAATCTAAATTGTCATCGACCCACACGAGACCAGCCTGCGTAGCACAGAAAAGTTGATAAAAATTGAAGCGGTCGATTAGACAGAGCCTAAGCTCACGGGAGGGAAGTGGTACATACACATGTATACCATTTTCTGTAACGCGAGATTCAATGAAATTTAAAGTGACATTTTGCAAAATTCTTAGAAAATTGTCATCTTTCCAACGGTCTCAAAAAATCTCAAAAAGAGTCTCAAGAATCGATTGTTAATCCCTTTTATGACCAGCTTACAATAGGAATTCAATAATAGCACGCTGAAATTTAGTGGGTATAGTTAAACGTTTATACTCTGAGGTGTAGATTTTGCCTATCCCTCTAATTGAAAGCGATTGACGAAATTTTATGTTTCAAATGTGAAATATTTGGGGTTGCTACAAATATTTTAACAACGAAATTGAAATCGTATTGAAATCGAGTTACGAGAACGCATGCACTCGGGCATGGTATAGAAAGGGTTAATCATAAGTTTCAAACATAGTGGCGTAGCATGCGATTTGACAACGTTGTATTTTCTCCTCTAAAACCATTGAAAATATCGAACTATGAGGTGTTCGGTGAACACCCTCGAATTCCCCTTTGCATGCACGGAAAATAAATGCTGGTAGAATTTACCATCTGCATAGCTGATTTTGGAGTCTACTATCAAGTACGGTAAATCCCACCACATGGTAAATGCAACGTACCTTGTGGTAAAATATACCAACAGGTTATCTTAATGGGGCTATTGCACACTTTTGCTATAAGCGATTTAATAGTCGATTATGGCGTTAAATCCCCAAGAAATAACGATGGCGGCACTAAAAACTTCCAAAATCCACTCCTAAACTCAATAAACGCAGTTATTTGCGCGAGCGTAATGGTGGCCGAAGGCACTAAAAATGGGAGATTCCTATCTTAATTTCGTCACTCTTTCTATGTTGACAAGGATGATTCACAGAGTAAATAGTTATCAGAGTGATGATCCACATCCGATGAATGGTGCCGCAACGCCTAGTGACACCGGTGTCAAATGAAATTAGTCTCTTATTGGTCACTTCTTGATGGAGTTTCAGAATTGTTAGATGGGAATCTCCCATTGTTAGTGCCTTCGGCCACCATTACGCTCGCGCAAATAACTGCGTTCATTGAGTTTAGGAGTGGATTTTGGAAGTTTTTAGTGCCGCCATCGTTATTTTTTTTGGTTTTTACGCCATAATCGACTATTAAATAGCTTATAGCAAAAGTGTGCAATAGCCCCATTTACCACAAAGGTACGTTGCATGTACCATATGATGGTAAAATTCACCATACTTGATATCAGACTCCAAAATCAGTTATGCAGATGGTACATTCTACCAGTCTTTTTCTTCCGTGTGGCTTTAAAAAAACAGAATACAATGATACGAAATCGCACGCTACGCCACTGGTTTGAAACCGCTTATCAACGGATGACGTCATCACTGAATCCGTCCATTACCAGAGCTGCCTTTTTGCGTTTAATTAATGATATTTTTCAATTCACTGATGATTCAACCGGTTAAGAAAAGATTACAGAGCTCAGTTCTGTGTATGACTGTACTGCACAAAAACACTCTGATCAGTAATATTTTCTCAATCGGTGAAAACGTCGTTAATTAATTAAAATATCCGCAAGTTTTTTTAAAGTCATCGACGACTCTACCGCGGTCGAGAAAAGATAAAAGACGCTAGTATGCGAAGCTAGTCGTGCATTACAGTCATACTCTGAACTAAACTCTGTAATCTTTTCTCAGCCGGTGGAATCTACACTGAAAAAAATGAAATTACTAAAAAAGCAATTAAGTTTTGTAAAATCAGTAAAATAAAGCACATGCTAATTTTACTTGTTATTTTCGGTAAATCCTACTAAACGTACGGCTAATTTTACGATTTGAATTGTAAATTTTGCTTAAGTTTTAGTAATTTCTCTATTTGGATTGCAATTTTTTCAATCTAAATAGTACATTTCACAATCCAAATCATTGTGACTTTTGCATATTACATGGCTGTCTTGGCGTGACAGCTATACGACTTGCAAAAATTACAATGCTTTGAATTGTTAAATTTACAATCCGATTGGTAAAGTTTATGATCCAAATTGTAAAATTAATCAAAATTAAGCAAAATTTACAATCCAAAACGTAAAATTAGCTATATGTGTAGTCAATTTTACTGAAAATGGCTGGTAAAATTAGCCTTTGCTTCATTTTACTGATTTCACAAATCCATTTTTTTCAGTGTATCTTCGGTGACTTTCAAAATGCCGTTAAATCCACTCAAACCGGCAGCTCTGATTACGATACCCTCTCCTTCTAATATATTTTTTTTTCTCCCCCGTTTTCAGTTAAACGGTGTGAACACTCAAGGCGAGAACATAGCTGATAATGGCGGCATCAAGCAAGCCTACTACGCATACAAGCAATGGAGCAAGCGTCACGGAGTTGAACCCAGGTTGCCTGGTCTCCACGACTACACACCGCAACAGATGTTCTGGATCTCAGCTGCCTCGACGTGGTGTTCGAAATACCGACCGGAAACGCTGAAACTCCGAATCACGACCGGATATCACTCGCCCGGAGAGTTCCGAGTCCTCGGCCCGCTCTCAAATCTACCCGAATTCTCTAGCGACTTCAGATGCCCCTCAGGCTCCAGAATGAACCCAGTCAACAAATGTAAAGTTTGGTAAAACTCTTCGCGAAGTGGGTGCATCAAACCGGAAATCGGTGCTGAATCAATTTATATATGAAGACCGGAAACCAACTCTTTGAACTGCGTGCAATCAAACCGGAAATCGTTGTTGAATCAATTTATGTGTGGAGACCGGAAAAAAATATATTTGAACTGCGTGCATCAAACCGGAAGTCGGTGCCGAATCAATTTATTTGTGAAGACCGGAAACGGAGGAGGCCATGTTTCCGTTTCCGTTCGTTTTTGAATGAGAGCGCCGCTGTGCAGAAGTCGACCGTACTTCTTTTCGGATGAGTGAAAGCGTGGAGATGACCTCGCAATTGAATCCTCAAGAAATACATACTCAAGATCTTTTTCGTATGGTCAGGGCTAATTCCGTTTCTCTCAAAGATCATTTTAGACTGACCGTTTGTATAAAGTCTCGATTTCACCACCTCCCAGTGGCGTCGCGTGCAATTTGGCAACAATGTATTCTATCCATTTAAACTCATGTAAAAGATCGAATTCAGGGGGTTCACTGTGCACAAGGAAAATTCGATATATTTAATGAGTTTAAATGGAGCAGTTGCATTGTTGCCAGATGGCACCCGACGCCACTGCCACCTCCCCTTCCTCTTCCCAGCCGTTCCCTGCGACAATTTTATTCATCTCACTTTATAAAATTGTTCCAAGCTCTTTTCGTTCCTTTTACTTTTTGGATCAAAGTTCACTCATTTAGGGCCCTTAATATTAAACACGTATCGAGATTTTAAAATGCTGATTACGATCATTATATTTTTGAATTTAATTTTAATTTTATCATATATCATTGGAAGGGTCAGGTTTTAAGCTATATCAGCGATTATCGCACAACAACTCTCTCTTTTCATCAGTGGCGTGGAGCATGCAATTTGGCAACGTTGTATTTTGCCCATTTAATCCCATGTAAAACATCAAACGTGAAGGTGTTCACTGAACACCCAACAATTCAATCTATTTCATGGGTTGAAATGGACGAAGTGCAACGTTGCCGTATTGCACGCTACGCCACTGCTTTTCATCTTATTGTAGTTAAATTGTTTAGTTTTTTTTCCACTCATTTTTGAAATTAGCAAGTATCCTAAAGCGTTCGTCAGTGATAATACGTCCATTATTGAAATAATCGTACTAAAATGATATAACGTATTTTTTTAAACACGGATCAAACTAGCAAACACTTGTTAAGAGAAGTTAGTTATCAGAACTGATTTTACTTTCTCTTGGATTGAAGGCTGTCTGAGCTGAAAAGGCTCAAAAAATGTCGGGTGTGCTCCTTTCTATAAATGAGTGTGAAATTGAGGACTAAGTCTCCTGATTAAGACCGCACCTGTTGTTTTTATAGCCTTTTTTTTCTGCATGAAAAGTTTCGATCAAGGCGTCACGCGTGTTCTCAACAGTGGCGCAGCGTGCAATTGGACAATGTTGTTTGTTGTCCACTCAAACGCATGTACACCCAATAGTTCGATATTTTTTTTGAGTTTAAATGGACGAACTGCAGCGTTGCCAAATCACACGCTACGCCACTGGTTCTCAACAGTATTAAACATTTGATTTTTTATCTGTGTTCCTTCGATGCTTTAAGTAGACAAGAACTTTTTATTCTACTACAATCGTGTATTTTTGTGGTTATGTGTGTTGATTTACCAAAGCGCAGAATTCTCTTATCAGCATGTTGGAAACACATTATGCCATATCTTTATGTAAGCCAACCACGATTATTTTAAATCAAATGAGAGATAACATCTGGAAAGAAACCCTTGTTAATTCAATGTTATCTCACACCAGTGCAGCGGTGCCATTTTTCAGGGAAGAATCTACTGATACCCCATTTTTAAACCAATGGGAGATCTCCTGGAATTTTCCTAAGAGGTGGTAACGCTGTCTCGCATCACCATTGGCGGATCCAGCAATCTGGCAACAGTGTATTCTTCCCATTTGATTGCATGAGAAATAATCGATTAGTCACGAGCTATAGACCTTGCGAGAATCGATTGTTTATCATTTATTCAAATGGGAAGAATTTCTCAGTTGCCAGATTGCTAAATCTGCATATGGTCTCGCACGATATTTGACGATCTTTATCTACAACATATACGAACAACTAAGTTTAGCGAAGTTTTCCTAAGTATTAAGAATATGAATGAAATATACATGTATCATATTACTTTTAGGTGGATTAGATTTTGCTATTCCGTAGACAATAGATTTTTCTTTTTTTCTATCTGCTTGACGGTATAAAGTATAATGTATCGATGAATCGAAACGACATATCGATTCAGTGCAGGCGATACCTTGTCGTCAGCTGAATCCTATCCAATGGTGGATCCACGACATTTTTCTTCTCTCTCTCTCGCCATTTAAACTTGTGTGTCAGAAAAGGACATATAAGGGAAGTTATTTGGATTTCACTTCCTCTTTTATCCTTTCGAACATGCTTTTAAATAGGCAGAGACGAATAGAGAGAGAAATTGACAGTCTCTGGAATCCGCCAGTGATGACCTTTTTAAGTGTCTTTCGCTCGATGTCACCTCAGAACTGGCCAGCTTTTTGGCGATACACAAAGTGTTATTTGAAAGAAGAACTTTTTACCGACTTGACGCGAATTCTTTATGACTGAATGATTTTCACTCACGGCCATTCACACCATATTCTTGAGTTAATTCATACATTCCACCCATCTTCACTAGTTTGAAGATTTAAAGCGCGGATGAGAGACGGTTCTTGTGTTCCAGTTGACCTTGTTCATGACTATTTAGTTTAAAGTGTTGGCCACAAACAATAAACCAACGCTTTCTACTAAACCAATAATAGATTTTATGAAAAGTCACCGAGAGTAGACGCATATTTTAATGGCATTTTTCAATTCACCGATGATTTTACCGGGTGAAAAAATATTACACAGTTCAGTTTAGTACATGACTGAAATGCGCGAAAATATTCGCAGCTGTAATTTTTTCTCAATTGGTGGAGTTGTCGATGATTTAAAAAAAAAAAAAAAAAAAAAAAAAAAAACTTACGTTTATTTTAATAATTTAACGGTGGCACCAATTGAGAAAAGATTACAAGATGCGAGTGATTTCGTGAATTACAGTGATATACTAAACTAATCTGTGCGACCCTTCCTCAACCGGTTGAATCATTGGTTAATTAAAAGAGTATTATTGACTTTACACGAACGGTATCACCGAGTCATTGTGACATCAAAAACCCTCTCCAAAACGTGTCTACAGCCACAAATAATCATTCAATCAGCTTTCATAAATTTTCTGTTTTTCTATTAAATCTTTTTTTTATTTTTTTATAATAATTACCTCCTATACTCTGTTTGAAAAATGATTGGATCCGCGTACTAAACATCCTAAAAGTTCCTTCATATTTTATCAACAAATTTTCGAAAAAATATTTAATCATTGTACATTTCTATTTTTTTCTAGCCCCTAAAACTGTGCCGTTCTCTGCGTTGAGACGAGGAAATTATCTTTAAATTTCGTTGCTCTCGCTCTCCTTTTCTCGTGCAATTTGACAACGTTGGAATGTGTCCATTTAAACCCATTTAAAAAATCGATTGTGATGGTGTTCGCCGAGAACCCAATAGTTCGAGAGTTTTCATGGGTTTAAAAGGACACATTCCAACGTTGTCAAATTGCACGCTATACGCCACTGAGATTATTAAAACTTATGATACTCGTGTCCACCAAAACATCCGATAACTGTAACAAAACCTTTTTTTTACTTACACTTTCACTGATTCATTTTTTTTTTTTTTTTTTTTTTTTTTTTTTAGAATAGAATGAATATCTTGAAGAACGGACGATTGAACATTTCGTTTCGTTGGTAGGTTTCTCCTAAAAATAGAGTATTCGTAATTTATTTATTTTTACCTGATTTTACCTGTAATATTCCGTTAAATTTAGAGTTTGTGATGATTCAATTAAGTTATAAATGTGATAAATTTTGTAATTCTCAAAAATATACCTATGAATAGTTTTAAATATGAAGTCTCACTTTTTGTGTTAACCATTCTATTGAAAAATTCGAGCAAAGTACGATATCAAAATGAACGATTATAAAGACGCATGCACTAACAGCAGCTGCTCGTGCAATGTGGCAACAACGTATATTCTCTCCATTTAAACCTATGAAAAACAATCGATCTTCAAGAGTTGCAATTGCACCCCCTAGATATCGATACTTTTGCATAGGTTTAAATGGAAAATAAGCATGCTTGCCAGATTGCACGAGCCGCTACTGATGCACTTGCAAAATCAAAGAATTCGAGGTATGACTGGCAAATCCTTTTGTAATAAAAACAACCGATAGCGTGCTGTGTGCATTTTTGACGATCAAAACTTTTTCGCGATTGTTAGTACAATATTAAAACAATTACAAACTATGGCCAAAAAAATATCACTGGCAAACTGAGGATTAAAATGGGAATTAGACCAACGATAAATAAAAACTTCCGAGACGTTTCGGTGCACTCACAGCACCACTATATCAATCGGAAAATTATAAAAATAAAAATAAAATACTCAGAACGAGGAGCAAACTCCACTCAAGTTGGAAGAGGAACTGATTCCAATACTATTTTTCCGGTATTATTCCAATTTTATTTTTATTTTTATATTTTTCCTATTGATAATGGTGCTGTGAGTGCACCGAAACGTTTCGTAAGTTTTTATTTATTGTTGGTCTAGTTCCAATTTTAATGCTTACTTAGTTTGTCTGTGATTGTTAGTAACAGTCGGAAAAAATGTCTGATTTGCTCTCCGAAGTTCAGCAAGCTAAAATAAGGCCCAACTATCTAGATTATCGCAGAAAATTCAGGTGTCCAAACCACCAAGAGGCAAGAGCTTTTCACAGTCTGGCCATATAAGTTCTGTCAGTCGAGATACAGTCCCCATTTTGCGTCTTTATGCAGTACCGTCCAAAATAAGTACAAAAACCTCAGTATATTCTTAACCCATTAACGACCAGGTTAGTTCAAAAAAACGCCACTCTTCCGTGTGTGTAAGGAAGATAGTTCACTGTTCGTACTCGTGGGAGTTGGAATTACCTATACGACGAATTGGAGGCGCCCGAACGAAACCTCTTCTTGTAAGTGTTTTCATCGATAATCGAGTTTATTCGGAATGAGGACTGAAAAAATGTGAAATAGACTAGATAAGAAAATCGAGTATACTTGGGCTTGGTCCATAAAGGGTTAAAGCACTTCATGAAAAAATCTTGCAATGCCATCCAAGATAAGTATAAAAAACCTTATATACTCTTAAAGCACAACATAAAAAACCTACAAAATGGTTTCAATGGAATTGAAAAATTTGGCCTTTTATTTAAATCCTTTAAAGTAGGCATACAAATTACGACACAGCGTGTCAAGCAGTTTTCCCGCTTATTTGATCATATGTTTTTAAACCTTATTATAGCAACCTATATATATATATATATATATATGAAAATAGTCTGTCATACCGCGACTAACAAGAGAGAAAATAAGATACTCTCTCATTCGTCAAAGCCATTAAAAATTGTCAAACCTTACTTGTGTAAGTTTATTACTATCACATATTGGTTAAATAAACTATGAATCAATACATTAACTATTGTTACTAATTATTAAGTAACACAGTGCATGACTTTTTCAAGATTGAGTATCCGCAGAGGAATATCATAGATGTTTGATGTTTTCAAAATCAGTATAGACATGAATACCAACGATGTCAAGTAAGAAACACTGGCGAGGGGGTGTGATTAATTATGGCAACGTTCCTTTTTGCCATTTAAACACATTAGAAAGGTCGAAATGCCTGGTCATCGCCGATGACTGAAGCGTTCGACTTTTTTGCTGAATTTAAATGGGTAAAGCTCACGTATTGGTCTGAGATCGCCAAAAAGTGGCCAAAATTCAGGAAGTAAATTTCTCATAAATTTCTCAGTTATAAACTTTTAATACCAATTCTTATCACAGAAAATATTTCTAACAGGTCATTTAAGCCCAGAAATGTTTTCGGCAAGTTTTAAAATAACCTTGAAAGGTCGAAAACGATCATTTTCGGTGACTTTTCATCAATGGTTTTTGCCCCACTTTTTTCGATCTCTGACCACCTCGCAGCCTTTTTCCCACAATTTCAGTGGGTAAAAAAAAATGTCCCGTCAAAAATATGAAAGTAACGCATTTTATAGACTTTAAATCAGTAAGTACTGACTTGATTATGCAATGTATGTATACTAAACACACCATTAGAGTGACGCCCAACAAATATCGATCTAATTCCTTTGATACTTGCACCTTTATCTCCTGAATTTCCCTCACGTTTTATTGACGACTTAAAGATTGTTGTACCAGCTTCTCACCTTTTTTAAGCAACGCTTGGATACTTCAGCTGGTCTATAATGCTTTACCTGAGCATAACTCCCCTAGCAAAAATCCTCATCAAAAAATCATCAACAAAATCTCAGCATGAGATTTGGAACCTGATTTCATGTTCATCTCATAATGATTTCATGATGATCCCATACTGAACTCAAGATGATTTCTACTCATCATGAGATCATCATGAGATCAACTTGAAATCGGGTTCCAAACCTCATATGCTGAGATTTTTTCGATGAATTTTGATGAGGGCTTTTACCAGGGTCTACTTTAAACCAAGCCTCTAGTACCACTACTGGGCTAACAATCTTTTTGACCTTTATTTGGTCAGCATATCTAATTATTTTTCGCAAAGAAATCAGGATTTCAAAATTTTCAAAAGTAAATTCGTAACAGTAAACAACGAGTTCTCTCAGATTTTATTACACCATTGGATTCCAAGTACCTTAAAATTACCCAAAAACTCTCGTCGGGACGAGAGTGGAGAACAAAAACGGTCAAGGAAAAAAAAACCCTGCTCCGTTGTGTTTTCTGGCTTAAAACGGCCTGATATGATACCACACAACGGTCAAGTCTGCTGCTTGAATTTACTCTCAACACGGTGGATGGAATTTACCTCCTTGTAATTATTCAAGTAACTTTTCTCAAGTTTAAATAATAACTTTCGACCTTCAACCCGTATCTTTGGTCTAAAGTATGTAGCTGGCATCACCAGTCCCCACTCGCTCGAGTATCTAACTGTAAGTTGGTTTGGAGCGCCTTCAATTAATTTGATACTTCTCCTGCGTACACTAAGGATGTATCAATTGCATAGTCGCCTCTGCTAAGGCGATGGTTGTCGTCCTCTCTGTTAATAGAGTCTCTCACAATCAAAGACGCTTGGCCTACACCGCTACCGCGGTGCGGCGAGTACAATTCTTAATTTTGACAAAAGTACTTGGTCTAGATCGTTTCGCTGTGCGAATTGGAAAAAATTGGAAGGATTGCGGGGGAAAAATTATTTAATCAATAAAGAAATTGAAAAAATAAGGGGGAAAATACTTGAACCGTGACTTTGGACAATTTGATTAAGTGGAGAGTCAGCCAAGAAGACATGGGCTAAGGTGCTGCTGTGGGGAAATAGAGTCACGGTTCAAGTATTTTCCCCCCTTATTTTTTCAATTTCTTTATTGATTAAAAAATTTTTTCCCCCGAAATCCTTCCAATTTTTTCCAATTCGCACAGCGAATCGATCTAGACCAAGTATTTTTGTCAAAATTAAGAATTGTACTCGCCGCACCGCGGTAGGGGTTTAGGCCAAGCGTCTTTGATTGTGAGAGACTCTATTTACAGAGAGGACGACAACCATCGCCTTAGCAGAGGCGACTATGCAATTGATACATCCTTAGTGTACGCAGGAGAAGTATCAAATTAATTGAAGGCGCTCCAAACCCACTTACAGTTAGATACTCGAGCGAGTGGGGACTGGTGATGCCAGCTACATACTTTAGCCCAAAGATACGGGTTGAAGGTCGAAAGTTATTATTTAAACTTGAGAAAAGTTACTTGAATAATTACAAGGAGGTAAATTCCATCCACCGTGTTGAGAGTAAATTCAAGCAGCAGACTTGACCGTTGTGTGGTATCATATCGGGCCGTTTTAAGCCAGAAAACACAACGGAGCAGGGTTTTTTTTCCTTGACCGTTTTTGTTCTCCACTCTCGTCCCGACGAGAGTTTTTGGGTAAATTTCACGCCGTTTTTGGTAGAGCCTTGGCGGCAAGGTGTGCAATCAGCCAGAAAACGTAAAAAGGGTAACAAGAAAAAAATTATTTGGACTCCGACCGGCTCCCAAGTTCCGACCATTATTGTTTGCAAAAGAAATTGAAAAAAAGTAAGGGGGGGAGGGTGCTTAAACCGTGACATTGGACAATTTGATTAAAAGGAGAGGCGAGCCAAGAAGACATGAGCTTAACCCTTGTGAGCCTAAGGGGGGTACATTTGTACCCCAGCCAGTTTTTTTGACGCCATTTTGTCAAAACTGCTCAAAATTTTTTGGGACTTCATGACATTTTAAATTAGGATACTTAGAACACGTCCACCAAATTTCATTAATTTTTATGAATTTTTGTCGATATTATAGAAATTTAAAGTGTTGGGGTACAAATATACCCCCCTTTCGTCCTGCTAGTTTTAAGTTTGGAACCATCTATTATAGTGAATTTTACGGAAATTTTATGTAGATTAATAATATTAAGTCAGATCATTGAAAAAAAATTGGAAATTTGTCAAAAATGGAAAAATAAGATGGTACCTCATTTCATTTTTCCATTTTTTTCATTTTGACATTTTTTTTAAAAGTAGGTGTAAATTTGGCAACATAGCAAAAATTACTCAAATTTCACATAAATTACTCTCTTAGGGTACTAAGTACTTAATCCATCCATTAAAGTTTCAAAATTATTGATACTGACTGTGCTGCATGAAAATATCCTTGGGGTACAAAAATACCCCCCTTAGTCCTTTGTGTTACCGAAATACCTTAGGCTCACAAGGGTTAAGGCAGCTGTGGGAGAGAGAGTCACGGTTCAAGTACCCGCCCCCCCCCCCCCAAGCGTCTTTGATTATGAGTTTCTATTTACAGAAGAGAGGACGAGAACTATCCCCTTTAGAAGAGGCAACTATGCAATTGATAATCCTTAGTGTACGCAGGAGATGTATCAAATTAATTGAAGGCGCTCCAAACCCACTTACAGTTAGAACTTGAGGAGTGGGGATATCAGATACTTTAGACCAAAGATACGGGTTGAAGGTCGAGGGTTATTATTTAAACTTTAAACTTGAGAAAAGTTATTTGAATAATTACAAGGAGGTAAAGTCCATCCACCGTGTTGAGAGTAAATTCAAGTAGCAGACTTGACCGTTGTGTGGCATCATAACAGGCCCTTTAAGCCATAAAACACAACAGATGGTTTTAATTTTATTTTTGTGCTGGACCGTTTTTGTTCTGCACGGGACGAGAGTTTTTTTTGTGAAATTTCAAATCATTTTGGTAGAAACAGGTTGTAGTCTCAATTCTACAATGATTTATTACTGCTCATTAACTTATGAGTTTCTGTGAAGCCGATCACTTCTAACCAATGAAGCATTAAAGCGTTATACAGAATAAGGATCATGCCGCTAGATAATACCAGAAAGGCACGAGTACCTTTTCTCTTTTGAACTCTGGTATGTTAATATATTAAAAGAATTTGGCTGTCACTACAACCTAATGTAATTTCCAGTTTAGATTGCCCGCGCACTCCTTTCGTGCCAGGTCCTTGACTCTGAATTTTATTTAAAATGCCTGTGGTCTTTTGAGTGGCAAACCACATAAATCCTCCATTGCTCTTGCTATAAATCTGAGATGATTAGCACCAAGCTATGGAATAATTTCAATTAATAAATCATGCTTTTCAATTAATTTTCAAAAAAATTATTTTCCTATTTTTTTTTTCAAACTTCTTGACCCTCACCGTAAAGCTGGTTGCCTACCGATCGACCCCTTCCATGCTGGTGTTCTGAGAAGAATATATTGGATACTATGCGAAAGTTTGGAGCATGTGGGTATACCTTATGTCCAAACGTAAACAAAAGCAAATAAATTTTTCTAAGTTAATTTTTGTGGAATAATCCATCGGTGTTGAAGGGAAAAGTTAACGAGTGAAGAAGTTTTGACTTTTTTTATCCCTCATTTGATGATAAAAATAAATTCCTAGGTGTTAGCTTCTCCTCTATTATATGGTTAAGGTGTAAAAGGACATGGCACACTCCTTATGGAAAAACGGTTTCGGTCGAATTGGATGAAACTTTGGGATATTGTTCATTTTGACCTCCTGATCAAAAGTCTTCACGGGCCCGAAGTGATCCTATGACTAGTTTTCGAGATAAGGGGGGCAAGGTCCCGAATTTGACGATTCTGAGAACATACAATTTTGCTACTTATCACTTTCCTTTTTTCACTTTTTTCCACATAACTTTTTTTCTATTCGAGTAATTGAGACGCGGTTTGTGGCATTTTGTTCCTCAGACTTTTGCGCATGTTTTGGTGTCTATATATTTGACCCTCATGCGGAGGAGGGGTGGGGTACATCTTCCGCGCCACTGCGGTGACGATATCCTCTGGAATCACGATTTTCCACATGAGGAGCCGAACCATTTATTGCGGCATTTAGTAAAATGTTTCACTATGCAATATGCATACCATTATGTGTCTAAAATAGTCATAATTGATAGTAACGATGGTCGGGGGGGGGAGGATATTTTTCATTTCAAGTTAACGAATTACAAGCATATGCTTACCTTGTCGTTGAGAATAACTTTTTTAAAACAAGCTTTCCACCATAGTATAAGCCACTTAAATCACTCGATTTTCAGTAAGTTTGAGGCGTCATTTAGAGGGGAGACAAAGCGTAGGGATGTTGGGGGGGGGTGCCAGAGCGTCCTCGCAGCTTGTTGCTTCATTTCTGATCAATTGTTGGAATAACTTTCTTCCTGATTGAAATATCCGAGCGCGGTTTACGGCATTTGGCTAATTCAACTCTTCCGTATATATTTACCCCCCCCCCCAACAACCAACCCAACAAATGGTGAAGTGTCGTTGAGGGGGGAGGGGGCAGTGTTCACTGTTCAGTCCCTCCATGCTTCTTTGTCATGTTATTTTGTAACATTCTCTTGACCATAACTTTTTCTTTTTCCTTTCCTCATGCAGAAATGAGGTGGTAGTCTGCAGATTTTGTTACTTGAACTTTCAAACGTGTACCATACACATCAGATTAGCATTATACAAAAAACTAGAGGAGGGAGGGCAGTCAGCACTCCCGCGCCTCTCATATTGTTACTAAATCTAAATATTTTCTGGAACAGCTTTTTTTTTCTAATTGAGATATCAAACCGCGGTTTAAGTCATTCCCTACTTTTCAGGCTTGTGTTTAACGCTTGCTACCGGTCAATTTCTCAAGGGAGAGGGAGGGGAGGGGGGGGGGGGGGGGGGGTGGTACAACTGGTACAAGCAATGAGCCACAATATGCACGGAGTGTGGAACTGGTAGAAATAACAAGGTAACTGAATCGATGAACACTTAATAAGTAGCCTCGATCGTTACACTGTGAGTCTTTGGGGGCCCCTGCAATTTGACAAAATGTGTCCCCTCCATTTAATTCCATGTAAAACAATCGATTTGATAGTGGAGCGCAGCTTCATCAACAATCGATTGTTGTGCATCGATTCAAATGACAGAAAAACATCGTTGTCAAAATGAAATGAGCTACCAAGGATGTGCTCATCGTGGCTCATTGCTCGTAACCGTTGTAACACCCCCCCTCCCCACCCCTCCCCTCCTCTCCCTTGAGAAATTGACCGGTAGCAAGCGTTAAACACAAGCCTGAAAAGTAGGGAATGACTTAAACCGCGGTTTGATATCTCAATTAGAAAAAAAAGCTGTTCCAGAAAATGTTTAGATTTAGTAACAATATGAGAGGCGCGGGAGTGCTGACTGCCCTCCCTCCTCTAGTTTTTGTTAATGCTAATCTGATGTGTATGGTACACGTTTGAAAGTTCAAGTAACAAAATCTGCAGACTACCACCTCATTTCTGCATGAGGAAAGGAAAAGAAAAAGTGATGGTCAAGAGAATGTTACAAAATAACATGACAAAGAAGCATGGAGGGACTGAACAGTGAACACTGCCCCTCCCCCTCAACGACACTTCACCATTTGTTGGGTTGGTTGGGGGGGGGGGGGTAAATAATATACGGAAGAGTTGAATTAGCCAAATGCCGAAAACCCGCGCTCGGATATTTCAATCAGGAGAAAGTTATTCCAACAATTGATCAGAAATGAAGCAACAAGCTGCGAGGACGCTCTGGCACCCCCCCCAACATCCCTACGCTTTGTCTCCCCTCTAAATGGACGCCTCAAACTTACTGAAAATCGAGTGATTTAAGTGGCTTATACTATGGTGGGAAAGCTTGTTTGGTAAAAAAGTTATTCTCAACGACAAGGTAAGCATATGCTTGTAATTCGTTAACTTGAAATGAAAAATATCCTCCCCCCCCCGACCATCGTTACTATCAATTATGACTATTTTAGACACATAATGGTATGCATATTGCATAGTGAAACATTTTACTAAATGCCGCAATAAATGGTTCGGCTCCTCAATGTGGAAAATCGTGATTCCAGAGGATATCGTCACCGCAGTGGCGCGGAAGATGTACCCCCACCCCCTCCTCCGCATGAGGGTCAAATATATAGACACCAAAACATGCGCAAAAGTCTGAGGAACAAAATGCCACAAACCGCGTCTCAATTACTCGAATAGAAAAAAAGTTATGTGGAAAAAAGTGAAAAAAGGAAAGTGATAAGTAGCAAAATTGTATGTTCTCAGAATCGTCAAATTCGGGACCTTTGCCCCCCCTTATCTCGAAAACTAGTCATAGGATCACTTCGGGCCCGTGAAGACTTTTGATCAGGAGGTCAAAATGAACATACCCCCAAGTTTCATCCAATTCGACCGAAACCGTTTTCCCATAAGGAGTGTGCCATGTCCTTTGTGCTACTTGTGTTCCTAAGGAAGTGGTCTACTTAGCGCGTTTCAACTTTTCCGTTGTTACTTTCATTGGCACGGTTGACGGTTTCAATGTCATTCTAATCTTCAATCTGTTCGAAATAGTTTGTTCTATTCGTGCCTTTCAGCAATGGTTGATTTTAGAGACAGCTTAGACAATCATTTCTCAATTCTACACTTTGGAGCTCATGAAATTATGTGCGTCTATTTTAACCATCTATCCTACCTCATCAACCCTCACAACGATGTTAGAGTAAATAAGGTATGAGCAACACTCCTAGATTGGCTCCTTCAAGTTCTGCTGAAATCAGCCAACTTAGCTGTGTTAACTTAAGTTTAAGGCATTCTCACGGCAAAATTACTCATTTTTGCATCCAATCTATGATTCTACGTAGTTGTTAACAGTGCTGTTTGTTGGAAATTAACAGGAGGCTCCTGAGTAATGAGATTTAGAACTAAATGGCACTAAGTTTCACTTGATGGCCTTTACTGCAATAATTTAGTACAAAAGGGAAACGGCGCTGTGGAAAGCAAAGTTGGTCTGATGTGAACCAACCTGGAGTTACTATTGTCATCAAACATTTGCCTGTTAAAACCTTATTTGTATAACCAGACATTACAACTCTAACAAGACATGGCAGATTAACTCTTACCTATCTCTCAAAACCTACAGGTTAACTGCACGTAATGCAACGTGCGTCGTGCAAAGCACTGGTGATCATTCCTAAAATTCCTGCATTTGCGGCTGGCATCAATAGATTCAGTTAGATATACTTTCAGCTGAAGTTAGATCTATGAGCCCTTCTGGGAATGAAATTGATTCGCATCATACCTACTAGTAAAATTACTTCATTTGCTGGATATTTTTATTTTTAAGAATTAAGAAGCTTTCAGCAAAACTTGAACTTAAATAACGGGTTTTCAGTTACACTGTGTCTTATCAGATTTAATTGTATAAGTAGTATCTGCTTTCAACCTTCAAATATCTTGCAGAGACAAATAAAATGCTGAACTAATTTATTCATGACCACTTTCCGTTCACTGGCAATCAACTTAGAACGTCGCAGCTATCCCGTAAATTACGTTATAGTAGGGAAACTTGATCGTTGCCTTAGGATGAACAGCAGGATTCTTAAGGAATGGCATTTAGGTATTTACATAAAATCAGTGGAGTGATCATTGACTTCAGTGTACCAAATTTAATGAAGAGAAGAATGGTATCTGCCAACAGCAGAAACATAAAATGCAACGAGATAGGGAAAATCTGTGATGGGTTGGCCGATACAAAACTTACCTACGTTTGATTTGATTGACTGAAATGAATGATAAAATCACAGAGGAATAATCCACAAATCTGAGTTCCTATCTATTTGATGATCGTATGTACTTACCTAGAGGCACAATAATTAGATTCCTAACCTACATTACACTAGACAGAGGATCTACCTAGAAATTGCACACTACACCTACACCAGGTTCAGAACTATCCAGAACCTGTGACGGAATAATTAGGTGCTCTCCAAATTTACACTTGATTCAAAATGATGAAAACACTTTCCATGAAGTTTAATTACCTACGTTTGGCACCTGTAGCACAGAATAATACAATCAGAAGGGAAACTCTAATTCATTTTGAAACATTCTTTACTTCGGGCCGCCATGTTCGAAAGTGAGCATCTTCGGCAATCTTCGGCAGATCTTCGGCAACTGGCCGAGTTGTGATTGGTTGTATAGCCTGAAAAAGCATGTCCGCCATCTTGAGAAGTGAGTAGGCACAGTTGCCAGTTTGTGCCAGTAGATTCCAAATCTTGTTTCCATTGGCTCTTATGGGAGTTTCCCTTCTGATTGTATTATTCTGTGCCTGTAGATAAGTACCGGCGAAAGTGATATCATCACGGACTTGAAATTTAACGAGAGCAGTCGCTCAATAAATCATATTTCTAAAAGTAGGTTCGGGCAACGAAAAAGATAAATCGAAAGGTAATGCAGAATTTTATAAAAAGTCACATAGGTGAGATAATATATATCCAAACGTGTGTAAAGTTCGCTCAGAGTTCGCTTTGCTGTTTACTTTACATTTTAGTTGAGAATTTGAGTTGAGACTTGAGACTTCGGAGGTTAAGAATGTTATGATGACTGATGGATGAAACCGGTGCTTGCCGATGTAAACAAGTGAGGGCTTCTTTGGCTTTTTGATGCCGAAAAAGGAGTGTTGGAATTTAGACGATTTCTTCGTCAAATTCGAATGAAATTTAAAAAACTCTTCAAAAGGCACATCACTGAGATATGGAGAATAAAATAAGACCTTATTTGGTTTGATACGAGTTGCGGTTACTGCGCTAGCTGTGGGCAATAAAGCTCCCTTTGAAACGGGTCAAATGCGTAAAAAACCCCTTATTTTCTTTTGTTTTTTTTAAAATTACTCTCTTTTTCTTGAGCCAAAATTAAAATCGCTCCGCAGTTCGATCGAAATTGACGAGCTCTATCCGCCAATACCACATGTTATAGGGTTTACTTCTACGGTTTAGGCTGAATCGCGGCTAACTCGGTCGAAAATCCGGCAAAGTGGCGAAAACCGGGGGCTGTGTGTATAATAAGTAGGCGGGTAGCTCTCTCTGTTCTTTTTTTTTTTTGACCGTTAGTGGCTACCGCCACTTATAATATGAGCACACTACAGCAAAATTTTTTAAGCAGCGTGCATTAATGTACAATCACAGTTATATCGAAGAAAGTCCTATGTTTTGTCCTTGTCACACTCACAGTTTCTTATGGGCAATTGCACAATGCGGCAGTTTCAAGGGTCTGAAATTTTTTATGAAGAAAATTATAGAACTTGATGAGCTGAGAACAATGGTGCCTTTGGTTTTTTCCCAAGTGTCCCGGTTTTGGAGATACACACGTGTAAAGTCGTAAAAAATCGTGACGTCACTAAGCGGAATTCCCATTTAAAACAATGTATTTTGGGCCAAAATCACATCTCCGGAACAACGGGAAACAATGGGTCTGTTGCAAACTTTTGCTACAGCGCTATAGAGTGTGCAATCTAATGTAAAATCGCCTGAAAAGTCCAATGATGGCATCAGAAAGCAATGAAATGCAACAATAAACTCACAAAATGCGTTTAATGAAATCCAAGATGGCGGCAAAATATCGAGCAATCTATATGCATGCACCACGAACATCCAAGGATAGCCAACCTCACAATATCCATCTCAACCGCAATCACAGCGTAAATAAACACATAACCTCTACCTGTAGTGAGGTTGTCAAAGTTGGCAATCCTTGGATGATCACGGTGCATACATTCAGATTCGTCGATATTTTGCCGCCATCTTGGATCTCGATAAACGCCTCTTGTGAGTTTAATATTGTATTTATTGACTTTATGATGTCACCAATGGTTTTTTCAGGCGATTTTACATTGGAGTAAACACTTTTTATCGCTGTAGCAAAATTTTGCAACAGACCCATTAGAAACCAAAGGCATCTTTGTTCTGAGCTCATCAAGTACTTTCATTTTCTTCATAAAAAACAAAATATTTCAGACCCTTGCAACTGCCCCATTCTAGGATATAGACTCATCGGCACCATCACACCATGTTATACCTCGAACAAGCTTCGATACGAAGAGAGGTTAAGATAATTGAGTGTCATGACGATTATTTACTCCTATACATGACCGTGAGTAAGACAAGGACAAAACATAGAACATCCTTCAGTATAACTGTGATGGTAAATTCGCTTGTGGTATTTTAGGAATCATGTTAGAGTGAAAAGATACTTTAAAATACGTGGGATCTAAAAGGTGCAATAAAATTTGAGAAACCTGGTGGTTAACTAGTATGAACTTGCGTTTGAAAATTTGGATCTGATTTCTTATAGGTTAAATCCACGAGAAAGAGCGAGATAGAGCATTTGTTTGGAACCAATTTTAATCGTGACGTCATCACTAAACAGGTCTATTGGCAAAAAGAGGAAACTCGGATTCCTAGATTCGCTACTGATTGCAAGCACGGGCACAACAAGTAAGCATTACTGATGCATTGAAAATAATAAGTACCTCATCTTGGTGTCTTTATTCATAAAATCTCTGTCCTCCAAAATAGTTTTTTGCTATAAAAAGCCTGACCTCTTTAAACCAGAGAAGAAGCTCATGATCTAATAAGTGTGAGCCTTGAGAATTTTCATGTCCTTTTGCTCATCTTATAGGAGAGCTATGAAATTCGTTGGGCATACTTTACTTGTTTAATACTAAGCTAGGCGGTTTTTTTTTTTTTTTTTTTTTTTTTTTTTTTTTTTATTGGAACGAGGTAGGAATGCTCGTAAATTCTAGGAGGTATCCACTTCATTAGCTTGGAGTTTGTATAGAGAAGAAGTCAAATCGCTCTCTTTATCCTATACGTAGGATAAGTTAACATCTCTAATTGTAAACTTACACAGCAAAATTTGTTACGATTTTGAAAAATGATATGGATGGGCCGTGTTTTAAGCTCAAAAATATTGATACCTACACAAGTCATGAAAAAATAATTTTTTCTTAATTTTTTTTTTGGTAAAATACAATATGACAAAATGCATATATTAAAAATAAAAAATAAAACACTTGAGACTTACATTCGTGTACCGTTGAATTCGATGGAATTCTCGCAATTATTTCCCTTCTTTGTTCCAATAAATATTCCGTTCTTTATATTTTTTTCGGTATTCCGTCTTTTCCCCAATTGCATTCTTTCCATATCTGTATATTCTTCTCACAGGGCTTATTTGAGAGACCTGCGCCGTGTCAGCGATTAAAAACCCATAAAGAAGATAGGTCTGCTATTAAGTCTGATTTCTCATTTAAAATTACATTTGGTAGTGTCCGGAAGAGCAGAAGTGCCGCGGCCGTTTCGAGAGCCCTGCGCCTTGTCAGTGATTCTAAGCCCATAAAAAGACAGGCCTACTCGTAAGTCTGTTTCCCCATTTAAAATTACATTGGCGGTGCCCCGAAGAGCAGATGGGGCGTTTTGAGAGCCCTGCGCCTTGCCATCGATTGAAAGCCCACCAAAATAACAGGTCTACTCGTAAGTCTGTTTCCCCATTTAAAATTACCTTGGCGGTGCCCCGGAAGAGCAGATGGGGCGTTTTGAGAGCCCTGCGCCTTGCCATCGATTGAAAGCCACCAAAATAACAGGTCTACTCGTAAGTCTGTTTCCCCATTTAAAATTACATTGGCGGTGACCCGGAAGAGCAGATGGGACGTTTTGAGAGCCCTGCGCCTTGCCATCGATTGAAAGCCCACCAAAATAACAGGTCCCTTGTAAGTCTATTTTCCCATTTAAAATTACATTGTCGGTGCCTCGGAAAAGAGATGGACGTTTTGAGAGCCCTGCGCCTTGTCAGTGATTCTAAGCCCATAAAAAGACAGACCTACTCGTAAGTCTGTTTCCCCATTTAAAATTACATTGGCGGTGCCCGGAAGAGCAGATGGGACGTTTTGAGAGCCCTGCGCCTTGCCATCGATTGAAAGCCCACCAAAATGACAGGTCTGCTCGTAAATCTATTTTCCCATTTAGAATTACATTTGCGGTGCCCCGAAAGAGCAGATGGGACGTTTTGGGAGCCCTGCGACATGTCAGTGATTCAAAGCCCATAAAAAAGACAGGTCTGCTCGTAAGTCCGTTTTCCCATTTAAAATTACATTGTCGGTGCCTCGGAAAAGCAGATGGGACGTTTTGAGAGCCCTGCGCCTTGTCAGTGATTCTAAGCCCATAAAAAGACAGGTCTACTCGTAAGTCTGTTTCCCCATTTAAAATTACATTGGCGTGCCCCGGAAGAGCAGATGGGACGTTTTGAGAGCCCTGCGCCAAGCCATCGGTTGAAAGCCCACCAAAATGACAGGTCTGCTCGTAAATCTATTTTCCCATTTAGAATTACATTGTCGGTGCCCCGAAAGAGCAGAGGGAACGTTTTGAGAGCCCTGCGACTTGTCAGTGATTCAATGCCCATAAAAAAAACAGGTCTGCTCGTAAGTCTATTTTCCCATTAAAAGGTACATTGTCGGTGCCCCGGAAGAGCAGCGGGGACGTTTTGAGAGCCCTGCGCCAAGCCATCGATTGAAAGCCCACCAAAATGACAGGTCTGCTCGTAGGTCCGTTTTCCTATTTAAAATTACATTGGCGGTGCCCCGGAAGAGCAGATGGGACGTTTTGAGAGCCCTGCGCCAAGCCATCGGTTGAAAGCCCACCAAAATGACAGGTCTGCTCGTAAATCTATTTTCCCATTTAGAATTACATTTGCGGTGCCCCGACAGAGCAGATGGGACGTTTTGGGAGCCCTGCGACTTGTCAGTGATTCAAAGCCCGTAAAAAAGACAGGTCTGCTCGTAAGTCCGTTTTCCCATTTAAAATTACATTGGCGGTGCCTCGGAAGAGCAAAGGAGACGTTTTGAGAGCCCTGCGCCTTGTCAGTGATTCAAAGCCCATATAAAGTCAGGTCTGCTCGTAAGTCCGTTTCCCCATTTAAAATTACATTGGCGGTGCCCGAAAGAGCAGATGGGACGTTTTGAGAGCCCTGCGCCTTGCCATCGATTGAAAGCCCACCAAATTCACAGGTCTGCTCGTAAGTCTATTTTCCCATTTAAAATTACATTGTCGTTGCCTCGGAAGAGCAGATGGGACGTTTTGAGAGCCCTGCGCCTTCCCATCGATTGAAAGCTAACCAAATTCACAGGTCTGCTCGTAAGTCCGTTTTCCCATTTAAAATTATATTGGCGGTGCCCCGGAAGAGCAGATGGGACGTTTTGAGAGCACTGCGTCTCGCCAGCGATTGAAAGCCCACTAAGTTGACAGGTCTGCTCGTAAGTCTATTTTCCCATTTAAAATTACATTGGTGGTGCCCCGGAAGAGCAGATGGGACGTTTTGAGAGCCCTGCGCCTTGTCAGTGATTGAAAGCCCATAAAAAAGACAGGTCTGCTCGTAAGTCTGTTTCCCCATTTAAAATTACATTGGCGGTGCCCCGGAAGAGCAAAGGGGACGTTTTGAGAGCCCTGCGTCTCGCCAGCGATTGAAAGCCCACCAAAATGACAGGTCTGCTCGTAAGTCTTTTTACCCATTTAAAATTACATTGGCGGTGCCCCGGAAGAGCAGATGGGACGTTTTGAGAGCCCTGCGCCTTGCCATCGATTGAAAGCCCACCAAAATGACAGGTCTGCTCGTAAATCTATTTTCCCATTTAGAATTACATTTGCGGTGCCCCGAAAGAGCAGATGGGACGTTTTGGGAGTCCTGCGCCTTGTCAGTGATTCTAAGCCCATAAAAAGACAGGTCTACTCGTAAGTCTGTTTCCCCATTTAAAATTACATTGGCGGTGCCCCGGAAGAGCAGATGGGACGTTTTGAGAGCCCTGCGCCAAGCCATCGGTTGAAAGCCCACCAAAATGACAGGTCTGCTCGTAAATCTATTTTCCCATTTAGAATTACATTGTCGGTGCCCCGAAAGAGCAGAGGGAACGTTTTGAGAGCCCTGCGACTTGTCAGTGATTCAATGCCCATAAAAAAGACAGGTCTGCTCGTAAGTCTATTTTCCCATTAAAAGGTACATTGTCGGTGCCCCGGAAGAGCAGCGGGGACGTTTTGAGAGCCCTGCGCCAAGCCATCGATTGAAAGCCCACCAAAATGACAGGTCTGCTCGTAGGTCCGTTTTCCTATTTAAAATTACATTGGCGGTGCCCCGGAAGAGCAGATGGGACGTTTTGAGAGCCCTGCGCCAAGCCATCGGTTGAAAGCCCACCAAAATGACAGGTCTGCTCGTAAATCTATTTTCCCATTTAGAATTACATTTGCGGTGCCCCGAAAGAGCAGATGGGACGTTTTGGGAGCCCTGCGACTTGTCAGTGATTCAAAGCCCATAAAAAAGACAGGTCTGCTCGTAAGTCCGTTTTCCCATTTAAAATTACATTGGCGGTGCCTCGGAAGAGCAAAGGAGACGTTTTGAGAGCCCTGCGCCTTGTCAGTGATTCAAAGCCCATATAAAGTCAGGTCTGCTCGTAAGTCCGTTTCCCCATTTAAAATTACATTGGCGGTGCCCCGAAAGAGCAGATGGGACGTTTTGAGAGCCCTGCGCCTTGCCATCGATTGAAAGCCCACCAAATTCACAGGTCTGCTCGTAAGTCTATTTTCCCATTTAAAATTACATTGTCGTTGCCTCGGAAGAGCAGATGGGACGTTTTGAGAGCCCTGCGCCTTCCCATCGATTGAAAGCTAACCAAATTCACAGGTCTGCTCGTAAGTCCGTTTTCCCATTTAAAATTATATTGGCGGTGCCCCGGAAGAGCAGATGGGACGTTTTGAGAGCACTGCGTCTCGCCAGCGATTGAAAGCCCACTAAGTTGACAGGTCTGCTCGTAAGTCTATTTTCCCATTTAAAATTACATTGGTGGTGCCCCGGAAGAGCAGATGGGACGTTTTGAGAGCCCTGCGCCTTGTCAGTGATTGAAAGCCCATAAAAAAGACGGGTCTGCTCGTAAGTCTGTTTCCCCCTTTAAAATTACATTGGCGGTGCCCCGGAAGAGCAAAGGGGACGTTTTGAGAGCCCTGCGTCTCGCCAGCGATTGAAAGCCCACCAAAATGACAGGTCTGCTCGTAAGTCTTTTTACCCATTTAAAATTACATTGTCGGTGCCCCAGAAGAGCAGATAGGACATTTTGAGAGCCCTGCGCCTTGTCAGTGATTCAAAGCCCATATAAAGTCAGGTCTGCTCGTAAGTCTATTTTCCCATTTAAAATTACATTGTCGGTGCCTCGGAAGAGCAGATGGGACGTTTTGAGAGCCCTGCGCCTTCCCATCGATTGAAAGCTAACCAAATTCACAGGTCTGCTCGTAAGTCCGTTTTCCCATTTAAAATTACATTGGCGGTGCCCCGGAAGAGCAGATGGGACGTTTTGAGAGCCCTGCGTCTCGCCAGCGATTGAAAGCCCACTAAGTTGACAGGTCTGCTCGTAAGTCTATTTTCCCATTTAAAATTACATTGGTGGTGCCCCCGGGAAAAGCAGATGGGACGTTTTGAGAGCCCTGCGCCTTGTCAGTGATTGAAAGCCCATAAAAAGACAGGTCTGCTCGTAAGTCTGTTTCCCCATTTAAAATTACATTGGCGGTGCCCCGGAAGAGCAAAGGGGACGTTTTGAGAGCCCTGCGTCTCGCCAGCGATTGAAAGCCCACCAAAATGACAGGTCTGCTCGTAAGTCTTTTTACCCATTTAAAATTACATTGTCGGTGCCCCAGAAGAGCAGATAGGACATTTTGAGAGCCCTGCGCCTTGTCAGTGATTCAAAGCCCATATAAAGTCAGGTCTGCTCGTAAGTCCGTTTTCCCATTTAAAGTTACATTGGCAGTGCCCCGGAAGAGCAGATGGGACGTTTTGAGAGCCCTGCGTCTTGCCAGCGATTGAAAGCCCACCAAAATTTACAGGTCGGGTCCAGAGCACAGCTCTACAGATCGTAGATCTACGCTCGAAATATATATAAAAATGGTGCATGGCTCTACAGAGCGTAGATCTACGCACCCTTCCATTTCACTCCTAAAATTGTCTCTAAATAATGGTGCACAGCTCTACAGCTCGTAGATCTACGATCAAGCTCCTCTTAAAAGATGTGCGCAGCTCTACAGAGCGTAGATCTACGCACCTAAAATTTTACTCTTGAGATAAAATCTCACAGGTCGGGTCCAGAGCACAGCTCTACAGATCGTAGATCTACGCTCGAATATATATAAAAATGGTGCATGGCTCTACAGAGCGTAGATCTACGCACGCTTCCATTTCACTCCTAAAATTTGTCTCTAAATAATGGTGCACAGCTCTACAGCTCGTAGATCTACGATCAAGGCTCCTCTTAAAAGATGTGCGCAGCTCTACAGAGCGTAGATCTACGCACCTAAAATTTTACTCTTGAGATAAAATCTCACAAATATGGTGCACAGCTCTACAGAGCGTAGATCTACGCTCCCTATGTTTTTCAAAATATGATGGCATCCCAAAAAAGAGAGCGTAGATCTACGCACCACTTTTTCTCAGTGAGCTGGAAAAAAGTGGTGCGTAGATTTACGCACCTCTTTTTCTCAGTAAACTGAAAAATAGTGGTGCGTAGATCACTTTAGAAATCTTCAGATTAATAAAGGATACACAGTCAATAGAGCCCCAAATGTATTTATTGAAAAGGAGGAACAGGGCTGTGAAAGTCCAAAATTCTAATTGAGCTTTCTCTTGTCTTGAAAGCATCTGTAAGGAAGCGTAGATCCACGCTCTGTGGCAAAGATCTCTGACTTTCAAAAGATTCTTGGGCATAGATGTATGATCTCTCCAGAAAAAACATCCCCTTATACCCAGTCAAATAAATAAAAAAAAATTAAGTGTGGGTACTCACCTGATTGATTCCTGATTGATCGAGACGGATAATAACATTTGAAGTTGCACAAGTTGAAAAACAGAGGCTCTGAACTAAAGACATACATTTGCCACACAGCAAATATATCTCATGCCCAGAACTACTCTGGCATAGTTCTCTGAGCACTATAGGTGCTCAACAGTCAACATAGTGACTTGAGTCGCTTGTGCAGCTGAGACTCACAAAAAAAAAATAACACTGAGGTGACCGAGGGATGATGGAAACACACTAATATTTAATTGTTTTCAGTTGAAAGACGCGTTAAATGGAGTCTAATCTACTCTCCCCGAGTTATGAAAATTGGAAAAATGCACTCGTTTTCTCTCCCTTAGATCCCACAAAACTCCAGGGCAAAGGGAACAACGACCACGTTCCACCTGGGGCCAAGACAGGGGGCCCCGGATAATATGTGAATTTATCCCCTGACCAAAAATTTGCCGCATGCCCTCAGAATCCTCCTGATAATGAATAGGTGCTCGAACGATTATCCCAAGCCCATTTAGAAACTCTCAGATGAGAGAGAAATTCAGAGACTTCTGTGCACTGAATGAGACAAGAAATAGTAATAGAGCAAAGCGGACTATCGTTGCGGGTGAACTGACAACGTACTGGAATTATTCACAACCAGACTAAAAATTAAAATTGAATTTCAGAGTTTTAAAAAATCTACTGCCTACTACACAATGCAACTCTCGGGTCAAATCAAAGGTCCTTCAGAATTGGTACGAACTTTGACTCCAAACTATCAAGCTTCATTTGAGAAGCATTGACTTCTAAACACTGACAAATCCCTGAAAGATCCTTAGGCTAGTCGGAAAGTGAAATAATTATTTGATGTCTTGCAGGTCTGTAATACTATTGAGCTTTTTCTACTGATGAAAAACAAATAACAACATGATAAGGAATGTGCAAGTGAATTGAACCTTCTTCTTGTCCACTGGGGGGACTCGCTTTTTATCAATTTGTCAACAGTGTGCAACAGTAAGACATCGTCGAATGAAGGACGATTCAAATTAGTAAAGAAACCGGGAAAGTGATAGCTGGCGTACAAATCAGAGAGAAGTTCTATTCTTCCCCTGAACAAAAGGCATCTAAATTACCAGGTCACTGACCCTCATTCACAGTTCACAAATTAATCACACGCGAGTAAAAAAACTTGGCCGTTGATCGACTCGGCGATTTAGAATAAGTAGGAGATTCACTTTCAGCACAATTCAAAAGCTGTCACAAAATATATCGTTTCACTTCACAGTAAATTCAAGGAGAAATACAGACAAATTTATTTTTCGACACTTTATTTGTTATGACTCCACTCTTCTAACCTTTCAAAACAAACACGACCAAAGATTATGGAGGAAAGCAGAGGGCAGATCCAGAGTAGCGTTGTTTCCGGTCTCGGCTCGGTTTTGAGTTGATGGCCGTACCGCGCGGGCGCGCCACAGGCAGAGCTCACAATTCGCTTAACCCGCGATATTCAATTTAACGCTCGCTCTGACCATTTTAAAAATCAAATGTCCAGTTGTTAAATCATACTCCTTTTGAAACCGCTTCTCTCCTACCCGTTTTCTGGGTTTCTTTCTTTCTGTCTTTTAGTTTATTTTGTTTTCGTTTTTTGTTTTTGTTTTTGTTTTTGTTTTTTTAAGCGTGCCGTATTTATACGGTACGCTTTTTGTTTTCATTTTCATATCTAATATATAGGTTGCATGCTTTGCTTATGGCAAAACCTTGGCGGGAAAGGTTTGAAAAATTAAAAACGTGTTTTCATAAAACTGGTTTCATTAATTGTTAATTTATTGCTGCAATCCAGGAGGTCTCGGCGTCTATTTTCTTAAAATTGTAAAAATTTTGGTATTCCTGTTAATTTCAATAAGTTATTAAGCGTCAAAGTCGAATTCCTTTGAACGAGAATTCCATACAGGCCCAGCAACCTAAGTCATTTGTGCCAACCTATGAGTCAAAATTCAAAGGCAGGGGGGGGGTGGAAACATCTCCCGCAGGAACCCTCTTTGCCCCTCGCCTTTGGGCTCCACCGGTCACAAGATTTCTTCACGGTGCATTAAGCGGTCGTAAATGTGTCAAAATCTGTTTGACGAGGGTTTCGGAAAGAAGTGACGGCGAGGTATTGATAAAGAGCGGGCGGGGAAGAGAAAAGAGAGGGACTCGTTTATATCCTTAAGTAGACCTGTTTAGTGATGACGTCACGATCAGAATTGGTTCCAAACAAATGCTCTATCTCTCACTCTCGTTGATTTACCTATAAGAAATCAGATCCAAATTTTCGAACGCAAATTCATGCTAGTCAAAGAACAGTTTTCTAAAATTTTTATTGCACCATTAGATTCCACGTATTTTAAAGTATCTTTTCACTCTAACATAATTCTTAAAAGATCACAAGCGAATTTACAATCAAGCGAATTTACAATCACAAATATACCGAAAGATGTTCTACGTTTTGTCCTCGTCTTACTCACGGTCTCTTATGGGAGTATCACCGCCATGACACTCAATCATTCTAACTTCTCTTCGTATCGAAGCTATTTCTCGAGGAATAACACATGTCGTGATGGTGCTGATGAGCCTATATCCTAGAATTTTGTGCTCATAAGAAACTGTGAGTGTGACAAGGACAAAACATAGGACTTTCTTCGATATAACTGTGATTGTGCATTTATGCGCGATGTTTCAAAAAGTTTGTAATATAGCGGGCTCATATTTTATCACTGAGAAAAAAGTGGCTGTTAAAACTGTAAGAATAGAGCCATAGATGATTTCGCCTTATTTCAATCATGAAACCTATCGTTGCTATAGTCAGCGCGCTTGAATCTACACGAATTCCGATTGTCTCTATGGAATTTCGATTATTTCTATGGGAAAAAAAGCGCGGGAATATATATCCTATCGGAAAATTCATTGAAACAATCGGAAATTTTTATAAGGGACGTGGAACCCAATGGTGTGATAAACACAACTGGTGCAAAGAACATGTTGTTTACTAGCACTTGTATTTGAAAATTTGGATCGTGTTTCATATGGGTAAACCCACGAGAGCGCGAGTGAGGCGGAGCCTTTTTTTGGAACCAATTTTTTTCATGACGTCTCACTAAACAGGTCTTGGTCATTGGAAACATTTGAAATTCTGGGGGATCGGCAAATTGAAAACCCCTTTATGAGCGTCTATGCAATCAAGGGATTTTTGAGGAAATTTTGGGCGTTTTGTTGCGAAAAAAAGGTTTTTAAAATCCAGAACAAAGGGACGGGGGTAAAATTCGCATTAATAGCTCAAAAAAGTGAGAGGGGCTGTCACGTGTCTTCCACCCCTGGACAGCCTCCTTGCTGCGGCTATTGAATTGACTCTGGAATAACTTATTTACCTATCCTAAAAAGTTTCTCGCGTGTACAGTATTTTTTACTGGAAGCTTCTTCAAATTTCGGAAATTATAGGTCCATATGGAACTTTGCTTCTCCAACACGAAAAATGATATCGACCGATGGCAACAGAAAAAAAAATAATTTTACAATGAGTTGTAATGAATAATGGCTTAGTTTTGACTGTAAACTTTCGATGCTTTTCAACAAAATAAATGGGGGAGGGGGAATGGGTCTGTTGCAGACTTTTGCTCCAGCGCTATAGAGTGTTCTGTATCATGTAAAATCGCGTGAATAGTCCATTGGTGGCATCAGAAAGTCATGAAATGCGATAATAAACTCACAAGAGACGTTTAATGAACTCCAAGTTGGCGGTAAAATATCGAGCAACCTGTATGTATGCACCACGAACATCCAAGGATAGCCAACCTCACAATATCGATCACACCCAATCACAATGTAAATAAAACACGTAACCTCTGACGCTTTGAGGTTGTCAACGTTGGCAATTCTTGGATGTTAAAGGTGCATGCATACGGACTGCTCGATACTTTACCGCCATCTTGCATTTCATTAAACATCTCTTGTGAGTTTATTATCGCATTTCAAGACTTTCTGATGCCACCCATGGACTTTTCACGCGATTTTTCCTACGATGAAACAATATTTATCGTTGTAGCAAAAGTTTGTAACAGACCCATTAAAATCCACAAACGCCTTAAACCTCCACACCTACTAATCTATACCCCTAGAATGCTTGACGTGTAAAGGGCACCTGAAATGGTTAGTTCTGTATATTAAAGGATTATTTTTTCATGAATTCGCAAGTGTTCCATTTATGTATCTTACATATCTACATCGTGACAATCGCAATAAGTGCTGACAGCACCTAAAATGGAAAAAAAGAAGAAAAAAAACTGTTTATTATTTAGAATCACGGCTTTTCCGAAAATGACGCTTTTTGAGTTCAAAAGAACGCAACCTCATTTTTGATCCCTGAACAAGCCGTTTAAAAGGTGGAGGGATTTAGAAATATCTATTGTCTATACTTTATGTGGGTAAAAAAGATCGAGCCTTATCAAATAATTTTCTTTTTTCAGCTTTCAATAGGTTTGTTGCAAACTTTTGCTACAGCGCTATAGAGTTTTGATTTTTATGTAAAATCGCCTGAAAATTACATTGGCGGCATCAAATAGTCATAAAAGCCATTCATAAACCCACAAAACGCATTATAAAGAAAGCCAAAATGGCAGTCGTAAAGCCGAACAATCTGTGCACGCGCATACGACGAACATCAAAGACAGGCGATCCATTTTCCCCTTTTTCGTTAGAAGGGGGGGGGGGAGAAAATATCTCTACAGTCAAACTGTGATTTTAAAAATTTGCATGGTCAAGATGTTGTGTTCTGTGAAGGGTGGCGGGGAGCAAAATATCAAGAATATAGGGTGTTGCAAAACTTAAGTGCCAAACTTATGGAGTGTATTTTTGGGGTGAACATGTACCTATATAAGGCTTTATTTTTCTAAATGAATAAGTGCTACAGATGTTTCTCTTCTGAGCTAAAGCCCTCCAAAGTTTTGAAAACAAAAAACAAAAAACAAACACAAAAAACAACGCCTTTGACTCATCTCCTTATAGATACATCTGATCTAAATTTATTTTTTTCATAATTTCTCACCAAACAAGCTCAATTGGACAGCACTTCTCACAAAAGAACTGAGTGACATCTTTGATAAAATTGAGTTATTGATTGATAGACCTAGCAATACTGAATCTCGAAGCAACAAGTGCTTCTTCTAATAACAACTATTTCCCGTCAAAATTCCAGGTAAAAGTGAGCTGGTGAGCCTCATTGAAGTCATTGTGCATATGATGAAATTAAATGAGAACTTGGTTCCTTTTTCTTAAACCTTAATTCGAGTCACGTAAGGAACCAACTCCGACTTGGTTCCTTTTATAGAATTGGGAACGGACTTAAGTCCATATTAACGGATTTTAAAATATCAACAGTGTAAACCAACTCTGCCGTTTGGTTTCTCTTAGAGATTCGGTTTTCGTGATTATGCCAAACAAAAAGAAGAAAGGAACCAAGTCACTTTAAACGCTAAAAATTAAGTAGGTACCTTTCCTGCATAGGAAATTCCTTTTTTCCGGTGTTGAAATGCAAAAACATAACACGGTAGTTGAATGAAATCAAAACGTAAGTAATTCCGAGTTTTTTGTTTAAATGCTAGCTCTTCAACTTTGGACTCAATTTTCTCGAGATCAGCTCCATGTCAAGTGGTTCCTCTTTGATGAATTATCATTGCTAGCAAAAGCATTAAAGCTGTTCAGACTTTAGTGGCACGCTTTTCCAACACCTGCGTGTTGGAATTTTCCCTGCTTGTTTTTTTTTTTTTTTGTATGCTCTAACCCAAGAGCCGAAGTCCGTTGTTTTAAACATGAAACATAAAGGCAACAAGATGCAATCATGATTCCTAAAGGAGCAATAATAATTGAATGGTGTAACAAAATTGTGCTTTTAAGGATTGTTGACCCTGAACATTTCACAAATAACTCGCAGCTTTCGTCGCATAATTCATTAGAGATATACTCTTTCCAGAGGTATCAGTATCAAGCAGTTCATCACCGTGGCTGCAAAAAAAAAAAAAAAAAATACAAATTTTTAACCCATAGGTGTATACGCCCAGAATTATTTGAAATTTTTAGGTGTTCTTCTAAAAAAAAAAAAAAAAAAAAAAAAAAAACAAAAAACAAACAAAAAACAAAAAAAAAAAAAAAACACAATCCGAAAAGGGAAAAACTATAGAAACGGGAAAAAAATGAAAAAAAACAGACATTTTTAGTCCAGCTAAATGACACGTGCTAAAAACTCCCAAGATTGGTTTTTGAGTATCATATTGGCTCAAATAAAACACAACAGGGGGGTCGTTTGGACATATATGAGTTCAATACTTACCTATTAGATCATATTTTAAAAACCTTTTATCGTACCTTCGAATAAGCAGAAATAATGGTTTGGCTCTCGAAATCGCCTGACATCGCAACCGCCCCTTTTGTTTTTATTCCCTTCTTTGCTTGAGCCGATAGTTGAATCTTTTCCCCACAGAAGCTGATTGTGATAAATTACTCGTCGCTGCAAATTCCCCCCCCCCCCCCCCCGCCCGCCCGCCACCGGGGGTGTTGCTTTTTTTATAGAATTAATCGAATTGAGCCTTGTAACCGCTAAACACGTTCTAAATGAGGACTCAACAGTCAACATACCCATCTAAAGGACTTTGAAAAATTTAATATTTAGGGGGCGCGCTCAAAGGGCCTAGAGGGGTTAAGTACGAATTAATCTAAAATTGAGTTTGACATGTCGAGCCTAGCTGCAAATAGCGATCTAATGTTCTGAGAAGCCAAACTTTTAACTGTTTCTGCTAATTCTTAAGCGTTGAGGTGTTATCGCTCTTTTTATGGCTCGCGTAGTCAATTGATTACGCGCTATGAGCCGCAAACCCCGTGCAGGGGCGGACTGGGCCGGGGTGCCGGGGTGCTGCAGCACCCCGCGCCCCTCCATGTCCACTCCCCTCTCCTCTGGGCCAGTACCTTATGGGGGCCCCCTTTTCCCCCAAATCTTGGGCCCTAGCCCCCCGGCCCTTTTTTTCCCAGTCCGCCCCTGCCACGTGATGCGCTTGGCGCGGCGGCCCTGGGCCCCTAGGGTGTCCCAAAACAAAAAAAGTTTTGACATCTTTTGTTTTCACAGGTCTTAGTAAATGTGCTCTCAAAGAAGCAGGCTCCATGAACAATTTGAGCTCTTTAGACTGATTCTTGAGGTGGCGCATCTCGTTTTCTTTTTTACGCGCGTATAATTGCGATTTTCATATTTTCGCGTTTTTTGCCGATGAGACAATTTTTTTCCCGTGGCAACCCCCCCCCTTTCCCCCCATCACTCCCGCACTGGCACTACACCAATCTCTTTTTCACCCATGACCAATGACTTTCCGTAATCCGTGCACGTTCTTCTTTTATGGAATAAACGCTGTGAATATCTACTATACGTAAAAACGATTTTTGAGATTTCGTTCGCACTAAAGTTATTAGGAATTCGTTTCATTAAAAACATGTTGTTTCCTAACTTTGAATTTGGGATACATCGAACACGAAAAGGCATGATGCCTCTGGTCCGCGCTATAATGCTTAAAATTTTTCCCTTTCTTTTATTACCGAATAAAAACATTGGGTAATGATGCATTTGATATATTTGATTTCGCCCCCTGTAGTGTTCATAGGTATTGAACTGTTTAGAGCTGGCAACACCACTGTTTTGCGATGAAACAGAGACATATATCTTCCAGGACTGACAAATAAATATGGAAGTATTCAAAGAATCCTCAAAGTATTAGAAGTGGTATGATAATGAGGAAAACATACAAGGTGTTTCAAAAGTCCAATAACAGCTAATAATATATCGGCTGACGTCTCTCAATTCAATTGAAATTAATATAAGCCGTTTGCACGATTCATGATTTTCGTCAACAAATAAAATGTGGAGGGGGTAGTTGTAACTAAACCCTATATTTGTTGGGAAAGGACGTAAAAGGCCGAGGGCGGATGTAGATATTATGCTGTCACTGGCCTTTTGCAACACCCAGTATAAAGCGCTAACCGTCTTCGTCAACTCAGCAGTCTACACCATGGTTCTTGTCCAGTGCCTTTCATCATGTAGCAAAAAAAGGGCTCTGTGATGGACAACTATTATAGTCAAGGTGCATCGGGTCTGAATGGTGGCGAGCGGAGTGAGGTGTGACGGTGAGGCCCTCTTCGCAAAAAGCATCATTGCCAGATCTTATTTCTCTATTAAGTAAATGTACCTACAATCTTCAAAAAAAATTAATTCACACTCCGTTTTAACAAGTTTGTCATTATACAAGTTTAGGCCAGCGTAGCCAGATGGGGAGGGGTATCGGTTATACGATTACCGAGTAATCGTAATCGTCGTTAATTGGGATGGTGGTTTTAGGGTGATCAATACAGATTTTTTACAATACACCCAACAAATTGGGAGCAGAAGAATTTATCTAACCCAAAATACAGTTTATTATAATCCCGAGAAGAAAACATGTAAACTAATAAAAGGGTTTTTGACAAACATAAAATTTCCCAAAAACAATCGGATGGAAACTTCGGTTCATTTTGAATCATTATTTTCTGGTCCACCACCGTTTTAAAAATTTTCATCAAACTATCCCCATTCAAAGCAATGCGAAAGACAAAGCCAGAGGTTTGTCCGCCATCTTGAAAAGTCGGAGAAAGAATGAGTCCATTGGCTCTCATGTGAGTCTCCATTGGGTTTGTATTTTTCTGTGGTTTGACGATTACTGATTGCACAAAATAAAACAATCGAGTACAATCCCATTTTCCCAACTCTATGGTATGGGTATGTTCAGTCACCACGCAATCATACAGTCAAAAACACTATGAACACTGTTCAACTATCCAAGTACGCATTTATAATAATTATAAAAAAAATGATACTGATAAAAAGGTAAAAAAATAAGCATTAATTGTTGTTTTTTTTTTTTTTTTTTTTTTTTTTTTTTTTTTTTTTTTTTTAATAACTTTAGTGCGAACGAAATCTCAAAAATCGTTTTTACGTATAGTAGATATTCACAGCGTTTTTCCATAAAAGAAGAACGTGCACGGATTAGGGAAAAAAGTCATTGGTCATGGGTAAAAAAGAGATTGGTGTAGTGCCAGTGCGGGAGTGAGGGGGGAAAGGGGGGGGGGATTGCCACGGGAAAAAAATTGTCTCATCGGAAAAAAAACGCGAAAATATAAAAATCGAAATTTTATACGCGCGTAAAAAAGAAAACGAGATGCGCCACCTCAAGAATCAGTCTAAAGAGCTCAAATTGTTCATGGAGCCTGCTTCTTTGAGAGCACATTTACTAAGACCTGTGAAAACAAAAGATGTCAAAACTTCTTTTGTTTTGGGACACCCTAGGGCCTAGGGCCGCCGCGCCAAGCGCATCACGTGGCAGGGGCGGACTGGGAAAAAAGGTCCGGGGTGCTAGGGCCCAAGATTTGGGGAAAGGGGCCCGCATAAGGTACTGGCCCAGAGGAGAGGGGAGTGGACATGGGGGGGCGCGGGGTGCTGCAGCACCCCGGCACCCCGGCCCAGTCCGCCCCTGCACGTGCGTTTGCGGCTCATAGCGCGTAATCAATTGACTACGCGAGCCAAAAAAAGAGCGATAACACCTCAACGCTTAAGAATTAGCAGAAACAGTTAAAAGTTTGGCTTCTCAGAATATTAGATCGCTATTTGCAGCTAGGCTCGACATGTCAAACTCAATTTTAGATTAATTCGTACTTAACCCCTCTAGGCCCTTTGAGCGCGCCCCTAAATTTTAAAATTTTTTCAAAGTCCTTTAGATGGGTATGTTGACTGTTGAGTCCTCATTTAGAACGTGTTTAGCGGTTACAAGGCTCAATTCGATTAATTCTATAAAATAAGCAACCCCCACCGGGGCGGGGGGGGGGCGGGGGGGGGGGAATTTGCAGCGACGAGTAATTCATCACAATCAGCTTCTGGGGGGAAAAGATTCAACTATCGGCTCAAGCAAAGAAGGGAATAAAATCAAAGGCGCGGTTGCGATGTCAGGCGATTTCGAGAGCCGAACCATTATTTCTGCTTATTCGAAGGTACGATCATCCATTTGGTTTATAAAATATGATCTAATAGGTAAGTATTGAACTCATATATGTCCAAACGACCCACCTGTTGTGTTATATTTGAGCCAATATGATACTCAAAAACCAATCTTGGGAGTTTTTAGCACGTGTCATTTAGCTGGACCAAAAATGTCTTTTTTTTTCTCATTTTTTCCTGTTTCTATAGTTTTCCTTGTCGGATTGTGTTTTTTTTTTTTTTTTTCTTTTTTTTTTTTTTTTTTTAGAAGAACACCTAAAAATTTCAAATAATTCTGGGCGTATACACCTATGGGTTAAAAATTTGTTTTTTTTTTTTTTTTTTTTTTTTTTGCAGCCACGGTGATGAACTGCTTCATACTGATACCTCTGGAAAGAGTATATCACTAATGAATTTTGCGACGAAAGCTGCGAGTTATTTGTGAAATGTTCAGGGTCAACAATCCTCAAAAGCACAATTTTGTTACACCATTCAATTATTATTGCTCCTTTAGGAATCATGATTGCATCTTGTTCCCTTTTTGTTTCATGTTTAAAACAACGGACTTCGGCTCTTGGGTTAGAGCATACAAAAAAAAAAAACAAAAAAAAAAAAAAAAACAAAAAACGAAAACAAAATAAACTAAAAGACAAAAAGAAAGAAACCCAGAAAACGGGTAGGAGAGAAGCGGTTTAAAAAGGAGTATGATTTAACAACTGGACATTTGATTTTTAAAATGGTCAGAGCGAGCGTTAAATTGAATATCGGGGTTAAGCGAATTGTGAGCTCTGCCTGTGGCGCGCCCGCGCGGTACGGCCATCAACTCAAAACCGAGCCGAGACCGGAAACAACGCTACTCTGGATCTGCCCTCTGCTTTCCTCCATAATCTTTGGTCGTGTTTGTTTTGAAAGGTTAAAGAGTGGAGTCATAACAAATAAAGTGTCGAAAAATAAATTTGTCTGTATTTCTCCTTGAATTTACTGTGAAGTGAAACGATATTTTTTTGTGACAGCTTTTGAATTGTGCTGAAAGTGAATCTCCTACTTATTCTAAATCGCCGAGTCGATCAACGGCCAAGTTTTTTTACTCGCGTGTGATTAATTTGTGAACTGTGAATGAGGGTCAGTGACCTGGTAATTTAGATGCCTTTTGTTCAGGGGAAGAATAGAACTTCTCTCTGATTTGTACGCCAGCTATCACTTTCCCGGTTTCTTTACTAATTTGAATCGTCCTTCATTCGACGATGTCTTACTGTTGCACACTTTTGACAAATTGAAAAAAAAGCGAGTCCCCCCAGTGGACAAGAAGAAGGTTCAATTCACTTGCACATTCCTTATCATGTTGTTATTTGTTTTTCATCAGTAGAAAAAGCTCAATAGTATTACAGACCTGCAAGACATCAAATAATTATTTCACTTTCCGACTAGCCTAAGGATCTTTCAGGGATTTGTCAGTGTTTAGAAGTCAATGCTTCTCAAATGAAGCTTGATAGTTTGGAGTCAAAGTTCGTACCAATTCTGAAGGACCTTTGATTTGACCCGAGAGTTGCATTGTGTAGTGGGCAGTAGATTTTTTAAAACTCTGAAATTAAATTTTTAAATTTTTAGTCTGGTTGTGAATAATTCCAGTACGTTGTCAGTTCACCCGCAACGATAGTCCGCTTTGCTCTATTACTATTTCTTGTCTCATTCAGTGCACAGAAGTCTCTGAATTTCTCTCTCATCTGAGAGTTTCTAAATGGGCTTGGGATAATCGTTCGAGCACCTATTCATTATCAGGAGGATTCTGAGGGCATGCGGCAAATTTTTGGTCAGGGGATAAATTCACATATTATCCGGGGCCCCCTGTCTTGGCCCCAGGTGGAACGTGGTCGTTTTTCCCCTTTGCCCTGGAGTTTTGTGGGATCTAAGGGAGAGAAAACGAGTGCATTTTTCCAATTTTCATAACTCGGGGAGAGTAGATTAGACTCCATTTAACGCGTCTTTCAACTGAAAACAATTAAATATTAGTGCGTTTCCATCATCCCTCGGTCACCTCAGTGTTATTTTTTTTTGTGAGTCTCAGCTGCACAAGCGACTCGAGTCACTATGTTGACTGTTGAGCACCTATAGTGCTCAGAGAACTATGCCAGAGTAGTTCTGGGCATGAGATATATTTGCTGTGTGGCAAATGTATGTCTTTAGTTCAGAGCCTCTGTTTTTCAACTTGTGCAACTTCAAATGTTATTATCCGTCTCGATCAATCAGGAATCAATCAGGTGAGTACCCACATTTAAAATTTTTTTTTTTATTTGACTGGGTATAAGGGGATGTTTTTTTGGAGAGATCATACATCTATGCCCAAGAATCTTTTGAAAGTCAGAGATCTTTCCCACAGAGCGTGGATCTACGCTTCCTTACAGATGCTTTCAAGACAAGAGAAAGCTCAATTAGAGTTTTGGACTTTCACAGCCCTGTTCCTCCTTTTCAATAAATACATTTGGGGCTCTATTGACTGTGTATCCTTTATTAATCTGAAGATTTCTAAAGTGATCTACGCACCACTATTTTTCAGTTTACTGAGAAAAAGTGGTGCGTAGATCTACGCTCTTTTTTTTTGGGATGTCATCATATTTTGAAAAACATAGGGAGCGTAGATCTACGCTCTGTAGAGTGTGCACCATATTTGTGAGATTTTATCTCAAGAGTAAAATTTTAGGTGCGTAGATCTACGCTCTGTAGAGCTGCGCACATCTTTTAAGAGGAGCCTTGATCGTAGATCTACGAGCTGTAGAGCTGTGTACCATTATTTAGAGACAAATTTTAGGAGTGAAATGGAAGGATGCGTAGATCTACGCTCTGTAGAGCCATGCACCATTTTTATATATTTTGAGCGTAGATCTACGATCTGTAGAGCTGTGCAACGTACTCGACAGGTCTGCTCGTAAGTCTTTTTTCCCTTTTAAAAATTACATTGGTGGTGCCCCGGAAGAGCAGATGGGACGTTTTGAGAGCCCTACGCCTTGCCATCGATTGAAAGCCCACCAAAATGACTGGTCAGCTCGTAAGTCTATTTTCCCAGTTAAAATTACATTGGCGGTGCCCCGAAAGAGCAGATGGGACGTTTTGAGAGCCCTGCGCCTTGCCATCGATTGAAAGCCCACAAAAATAACAGGTCTGCTTGTAAGTCTATTTTCCCATTTAAAATTACATTGTTGGTGCCTCGGAAGAGCAGATGGGACGTTTTGAGAGCCCTGCGCCTTGCCATCGATTGAAAGCCCACCAAATTCACAGGTCTGCTCGTAAGTCTATTTTCCCATTTAAAATTACATTGTCGGTGCCTCGGAAGAGCAGATGGGACGTTTTGAGAGCCCTGCGCCTTCCCATCGATTGAAAGCTCACCAAATTCACAGGTCTGCTCGTAAGTCTATTTTTCCATATAAAATTACATTGGTGGTGCCCCGGAAGAGCAGATGGGACGTTTTGAGAGCCCTGCGTCTTGTCAGTGATTGAACGCCCATAAAAAAGACAGGTCTGCTCGTAAGTCTGTTTCCCCATTTAAAATTACATTGGCGGTGCCCCGGAAGAGAAAAGGGGGACGTTTTGAGAGCCCTGCGTCTCGCCAGCGATTGAAAGCCCACCAAAATGACAGGTCTGCTCGTAAGTCTTTTTTCCCATTTAAAATTACATTGTCGGTGCCCCGGAAGAGCAGATAGGACATTTTGAGAGCTCTGCGCCTTGTCAGTGATTTAAAGCCCAAAAAAAAGATAGGTCTGCGATTAAGTCCGATTTCCCATTTAAAATTACATCTGTGGTGACTTTTAAAGAGCACTAGGGGGGACGTTTTAAGAGCCCTGCGCCTTGTCAGCGATGAAAATTTTTTAAAAATGACAGGTCCTTAAAAACCCTCTTTCAAACCCACAATAAATATAAAAATAACCTAAAAATTGAGTCACCACTCTAACACAAAGGTCAAAAGTTATTATTCAATTATTATTATTTTTTTTTTTTTGTGTTAAGTTGGAATTATTTTACCGTTGAGTTAAGGTAAAAATCATTGAGTGTGATTCAGCCATTTGGCAACATGCATTCTTCCCATTTGATTGCATGAGGAAAATCGATCAGCTACGGCAGTATAGCCCCTTCAATAATCGATTGTTTACCATACATTCCAACGGCAAGATTGCGCAGTTGCCACATTGCTGGACCCACCTGTGAATTAAAAATCAACCGCGGTCCACGAGCACAGTGATTTTCATCAATATCTTTTTTTTTATTCCGTGCACTAAAAAAAAGGGGAAAAAAAAAATTGAAAAACCACAGAAAATTAAATACCAAGGTGTATGCACGCGTCTGTGTGCACGGATGATATTGATGTAATGATTCAAAATTCTGAAAACTCGTAATAAAAGTTTGACGCGTGAAACAGAAGCAATTTTATTTTATTTTTTTCGTGGCATAATGAATACTGTTGAATAAATTATCTGCGCTTTAATTTTTAATTGATAGTGAAGAACAATAGATTTTGGAGGGGAAATATTTCGCAAACTCAAATTTTCTCATGGCGGCGAGTTCAAGCCTCCTAGCTTGCCTATAAATATAGATGCAGAATTTTCCAGTCAGTGTGTGGTTCAAATAGTCTTGAATGATAAGTACATAGTTTTAGAATTTTTATCTACCATCTCCTGCGGTTAGCACAAATTATAACGTGAGGTAAGGAATGGAAATAATTTAATTTATATAATTAATAGAAATCCAAAGAATGGTTTTAATGAATTCATTTTTTTCATTTTAAAATAATTTACTCATCAAGGCAAACTATACCGCATTGTTTTATTGTGATATTAGGGTTAACTCAGCGAAAAAAGGGAAAACCCCAGAGGCAGTAGCGTACACAGGAATTTGTCTTTCTCTATCTTTCCCCATTTGAGCACGTGAGTAGGAAAAGGACAGAAACAGGGGCTCGAACGTGATTTCAGCCCCTATCTTTTCCTTTTCTAGTACTCACACTCAAAGGGGGGAAAGAGCGAGAGTGACTAATTCCTGCGTACGCCATTGCCCATAGGTGGCTCATCGGATTTTCTCCAATGAAAACATTTTGAGGGGGAATACGGCCTCTCGAAAAATTTATTATTTTTCAAAGGTTCAAGTGGAAAGAAAAGCGTTGGATTTATATGTCCTTACATTGGCTTAAAGGCATATTCTCTCATGTTTAGGCCCAAACCTGGTTTTTTTTAAGACCCCCTTAAAATCCCATTCAACATTCATGATTTCTTAAATGGAGGTATGAGAATCTGGCCCCTATTTCAAAACCGACCTGTTTCTCTGCAAATTCTAAATGTAATACAATTTTAATTTCAAATTAATGCCGAACCAGCTAAAGCCATACTTACTCACGTGCAAAGTTTATCTGCAATCTAAATATATATTAGAATCTAAAAGTATTGCAGAGCTCATCAGTTAATTTAAGTTTAGCAGGTAGAGGGTATTGAGTTTTCCCAAGGGGTAAAAAAAAAGAACATTAAACAGGCACTGTCTCCATGTTTAAGTTGCTTAAATTTACTACAGCATAGTATATGACACGTTGATTCTAACAATATTAAAAAAATTACAAACTAAATGGCCAAAATAACATCATAGACAAAATACGGTTTAAAAATGGGAACTAGGCCAACAATAAATAAGAACTTCCGAGACATTTCGGAAGTTCTTATTTATTGTTGGACTACATTTTAATCCGTATTTTGTCTCTTAATTCTAACGCAAAATTCGGCGAAAATAACAATGCGCACAGTGGCCGTAGCTTGCAATTTGGCAACGTTGTCTGTGTCCATTGAAACCCATGTAATAGTTCGAATGAGAAGGTGTTCACCGAACACCCAATGGTTCGATTTTTTTCATGGGTTTAAAGGACTAACTGCAAATTTGCCAAATTGCACGCTACGGCCACTGAATGCGCACTTTAAAAAAGGGTCAAAAACCACTCGTTAACTTAGAAGTCACTTCAATTTCAAATACGTTTAACAACCTGCGCTACACAAGACACTGTTATCAACGACATACAATTACATAGACTAAGTCACTGTGTATATGTACAATGTACATATATAAACAAATACATACATACATCATGTACACATATCCATACATCATCGTATCAAATCAATGAATTTCCTTAAATACATGAAATATTGTCTGCATTTGCTGTTTGATCTCTTCTGGCTCATTAAATATTATCTTCAAAATAATATACAATGGGTCTGTTGCAAACTTTTGCTACAGCGACATAGAGTGTTAAATTTCAAGTAAAATCACGTGAAAAGTCCATTGATGGTATCAGCAAGTCATAAAAATACAGTATTAAACTCACAAGGGGGTTTAACTGAAACCCAAGATGGCGGTAAAATATCGGGCAACCTGTTTGCACGCATCGTGAACATCCATGATGGCCAACGTTAACAACCTCACAACATCGGAGTTTATGAGTTTGCGTTGTGATTGGTTGTGATCGATGTTGTGAGGTCGGCCATCTTGGATGTTCATGGTGCTTGCATACAGGTTGCTCGATAATTGACCGACATCTTGGATCTCAGTTAAATGCCTCTGGTGAGTTTGTTATTGCATTTTATGACTTTCTACTGCCACCAATGGAATTTTAACGCGATTTTACATGAAGTTGCTCACTCTATAGCGCTGTAGAAAAAGTTTGCATTATCATATGCTTCTAAACAAAACATTCAAATGTTTTTAAGTTATGTTAATGTTTGAATAAACCTGCTGGTGGTTCCGTCAATGTAGTTGTTTGTCGGTGATAATCTAGTGTCTTGTGTATAGCTCGGGTTGTTTGAAATGGAAGTGATTTTCCGAGTTAATGATTGGATTTGAAACGTTTTTAATGCGTGCGCATCGTTATTCGCATCGAATTTTACATTAGAATCAATTTTCATATAATGCTGTAGCAAAAGTAAGCAACAAACTTATTTTCGACTTAAATAAAATGATCCACAATTTGGATTGGACTTTGCACTTTAAGGAGGTACCCCACTAAAAATTTTTTTTTCTTCCCTAAATCATTTTGCAGTCTGAAATTTTGCCCGGAGGTTGATCCTAATTTCAATATTTCCCCAAAAAAATTGGTGAGGCTGGTTGCATACCTGCCCCTTAAAAAAGGATTATTAGACAAAAGATAGACCTTCACAAAATTTGGTACTCCTCTAGGTCTAATCAATCAAATCACTTGATCTGTGGCTTTTTTGAAAGGTTAGGATGTCTTCTAAATTCTGTAAGAAGGGATTTTCAATATTTTGAAATTCAGCACAAATTTTTTTTTTTTTACTTTCAGTAACTAAAATTTGAAGAGTTCTTTGACACTTAATGAACTGGGGAAAAAAAACTAGGCAATATTTTTAAAAAAATCTTCTTTGAAAAAATAGGTCTAAAAATTCCCTTTTTAAAAAAAAAAAAAAAAAAAAAAAAAAAAAAAAAAAACAGAGGTCTCTAGCTATCATAGAACAAAAGTAGTTCAAACTTTTGCGCCCAAAAAATATTGGAAAATTGCAACACTTCAAAAAATTGAAAAAAAAACCCCCAAAAAACCAAGCCAAATATTTATAATTTTTTTAAAATTTTTTTTTTAAATATATATATATTTGGTTTTGGTTGAAAAAACCAAATATATGGTCTTGTTCGGGAGCTTTCAGGCTACAAAATAAGTGAAAAAAAATTCAAAAAAAATTGAGAAAATTGGATATCTCAGAGTGGGGTCCCCCCTTTAATGAACGTATAATAAGCAATTAAATGATCATTTTTACTATTTCACAGCTTTTTCTGCTTTGACTGTTTTCGGAACATTCACTCACTCGTAACATGAAGGATCAAACAGCGAAAAACATCAAATCTTGGTTGGCAGTAGCAATCTTCTCTCTCATTATATTCCTCTCAGGAAGCTTAAAGTTACCTTTTTTTGAATTTGAATGGCTCAATGAAGAAGTAAAGGCCCACCACACCAGTGGTGTAGCCCCCAAATTTTGGCAACGTCGTAATGTATCCATTTAAACCCATGTAAAAGGTCGAATGCCAAGGTGTTTTCCGAATACCCGACAGTTCGATCTTGTTCGGGGGTTTTAAACCCCTTTTAAGGACCAGGTTAATTCAAGGAAAACCACCCCCCGTTTCTACGGGGAAAGGTAGTTAACTGTTCGTACTTGATGGAGTTGGAATTGCCTATACGACGAACTGAAGGCGCCCGACGAAAACCTAATCTATTGTAGTTTTTTTATCTATTTTTGGCTTTTACCCGGGAAAAAACTAAAAGTGAAATAGACGCGAGGTGAAAAAAAACTTAGGCTGGCCCATAAGGGGTTGAATGGATGGACTGCAACGTTGCCGAATTGCGCGCTACGCCATTGCATCAGATATACTCTAAAACAACATCACAAAGGAGAAACAAATATTTTAAGGTGATTATGTTGTTAGTCAATAAATCTATTTTTTTCCTGAACCTTGGTATTTTTTGATTCTGGTTCTTTTTTCAATATAGACCTACTTGGTGCAACGTCCACGGTATATTTACGCAAACAGTCGCGGAAGTCTATAGGAGCGCTTTGGCGTCATTTTTCAATGTGATCAAATGGGAAAATTGAGTTGTAACTTCCCGACTACTTGGGGGCGCCACCGTCACGTCCAATGAATAACAAATGTAAGATGTTAGTTCCATTTTCTGACCATCAAGAGGCAACTTTTATTTTTTTAACATTGAGTTTTTTTGCTAATGTATGAAACAGTATAAAGTAGCGACGTCACTAAGAAAATTGGATCCAAACAAATGTTCCATCAGTGGCGGCTCGTGCAATTTGGCAACCGAGCTAATTTTTCATTTAAACCCATTAAAAAGTATCGATATCTTGGGGGGTGCAATTGCACCTCCTGAAGATCGATTGTTTTACATATGTTTAAATGGGAGAATACGTTGTTGCCAAATTGCACGCGCCGCCACTGTGTTCCATCTTACTCGCTCTCGAGAGGGTTTTCCATAAGAAACATGATCCACATTTTCAAATGCAAAATCGTACTTTAGCATAAAAAAAAAAGTTATCGCAGCTTTTACTACACCATCAGGTTCCACGTACTTTAAAGTGTAATCACGTATCAAGCCGTTGAATCCGATTCTGACCGTGAATTTTGTGAACTATTTAGTAAAACCCCAAATCATCGTCATTTTTCAGAGGTTTTTATGCAAGAATGGACTCTTCAATCACCTGCAGCAAAATTCTGCGAGAGCCCCATTCTTGTCACGGACCGATGGCTATCTTCTGTGCAAAATTGCCTTCAAGATGTATTGCCCCCCCCCCCCCTTTTTCAGGGTCGCATTTACCTTTTTGCCGCCGTAGGCCGAATAAATTTGCCGCCCCCATGGGACGTTAGGGAAGGGACTTCTTCCAGAAAGAGGGGGGAGGTACGGGGGTCCTCTACCGGAAAATTTTAGACAAAAAGTTCCTTAGAGGTAAGGAGACGCGAGACGGCGAGCGGCACCTTATCTCAAAGCTGGCGTCGAACCACGGGGTTTAAAAGACGTTTCGTCCCGTTTTTTCCGTCCGCTCGATTTTTTGTCCACTTTTTTTCGTCCTATGAAAATTGGTCCTTGATAATTCGTCCAATCAAATTTCGTCCTGTAGAACAATAGGTCCTTTTATTATTTTTGTCCTCAACTGCAACGTCCAGAGTTTTTTGTCCAATTATTTTTTTGTCCAAAGTATGTCTTTTGTCCTGTAATTTTAGTTCAATTTTTTATTTTCCTTAAAAAAAAATTGGTTTCGTCCAATAAAAAGAAGAAGTAGAATTCCACCAAAAGCAAATGAACATTGTATTATTACTAGGTGTTTTATTAATTTATCTTTTGAGAAAATGCAATGCCCAGAAAAAAAAAAAGTGAAAAGAAAAATTTTTATTGAGCTTCATCGCGATATAAGTAGCAACATATAGGATCTACTTTCGAAAATCTTTCCTTCAGAAAAGGTTTCTCAGAGGTTTAATAGACTTTTAAGGTAAACCAACGCGGTTAACTTGATTTATATTCTTTCGTGGCGGTGCGTGCCATCTGGCATCTGGCAACGGTTGCATTTAATCCATTTAAACTGTTGTAAAATTTTTAAATCATGTAAACTCTATTTTATAATTATGGTAGAATCCTATTGAATACTTTCTCTGGTATTGAAATAAAGACTCACAAATGTTACCTGTAAACCAACGAAAACGAACATAAAATTTTTGTAGGACGAACCAAAATTTTTTTTAGGACAAAAAAAATTTGGGCTTAAATCACAGGACAAAAGACATACTCTGGACCTAAAAATAATTGGACTAAAAACTCATGGACGTTACAGTCGAGGACAAAAAAAATGAGTGGACCAATTGTGCTCCGGGACGAAAACTGAAAGGACAAATTATTATCAAGGAAAAAATGTCGTGGACGAAAGAGAATGGACGACAAAAAAAATGGACGAAAAAAACAGGACGGAAAGTCTTGTAACCGAACCACGCAACTTTCGGCGCGGCGCGCGCCGCGGCCGCGCCGCCACCCTGCGACTTGTGACTGTGCCTACTCGCAGTGGTTTTGTATTACTCAGCACGTTTTTGCTAAATCTCTTTTTTTTTGTGTAAATTTACATGGAAAACTCAGTGATTTCTATGTCCACATGGATCAGTGTTGCCAGATTGGGGTGAAAAAACCGTCCGTTTTTCATTCATTTAAATGGGGGGGGGGGGGCGATACGGCTTTTTACCCTCGATCTGGCAACACTGACATGGATAATTGAAATAGACTACATCGAATATTTTTACTAGAGCTATCATTCTGTCTGTGTAAAACCATACGGTCAGAGACAGAAATTTGTCTCTCTCTTTCTCTCTCTCTCTCTCGCTCTCTCTTCCAATTTGAACACACGTGTTAGGAAAAGATATATCAAAGGGGATCATCACGTAATTTAAGCCCCTATCTCCGTCCTTTTCTAACTCACACATTCAAATGGAAAAAGGAAGAGAAAAAAAAGAAATAAGATCCTGTTTTATCTACCCATGTACACATCTTCCTCGGCTACTGCTCTCGTGCCCACGTTAAAAAATGGTTCCTTCTCGTCGGCCACATTGACAATGAATGAAATAATTGCTTTTCAAACAGCATCTTCACCAGTTTTTTGACATTTTTTTTAATTAGCATTCATTAAACGATCATTAAACCTCATTGCAGAATTTTTCTACTCGCGGGACCCAGCTGTTGGATGCAGGCAAATTGCATCAAAACCGGATGAAAAAAGTTAACTAAAGTTTCCAATTGGCAAGTACTACCGATTCGGGAAGTGAAGACCCGCATTGGTTTCATGGCTGAGAAAAAGTGAAAGGTGAAAGGAAAAAAAAAAAGAAAGGGAAAGTGATTGGAATTCGGAATTCTCTAAAACAGTGTTGTTTTTTTTTTTTTTTTTCGATGGTTTAGATTTTTTTTATTTTTTTTTTTTTTTTTTTTTTTTTGGACCAACTAATCCAACATGTAAGTATAGAGTACCACCCTAGATGTTACAAATTATATTAAATTAAATTAGAGCTAAAATTAATGCATGAAACTCGACGTCATATTATCAAAACAAAACAAAAAATCTTTAAAAAAGGGGAATTTCTCGAAAATTTTCCCGGCAGTTTTGACAAATGTTGGGCTTTGGACCAGAGTTGGGCAAATGGGGGTGGTAATCGATTACACGATTACCAAGTAATCGTAATCGTCGTTTTTTCGGAGGATGATTTTATGGTAATCAGGGCTGATTTTTTACAAGCCACCAGTCATATTAGTTGCAGAAGAATCAAATCTACTCGAAAAGACCTTAAAGTTTACTATTTATCAGTGAAAAATACATTTAATTACCATCCAAAGGTTTGCGACGATTACCGATTACCCAGTAATGGTGTAATCGATTACACTTTTATTTGCTCAACTCTGCTTTGGACCCTACTTCACAACTGTCAGGCTTTAGATACCACCTCCCATCGGAAAATGTCTGGCTACGCCCCTCCTCATTGAGACATTAAAAAGGGTCGTAGGAATACGAGGGTGGATTTTAAAGTAAGTTTACCTATTTTTTTTTTCAGAAACTATCAATGCCAGAAAAAAAAAAAACCCAGCGTTGAAACGTACGTACTTTCAGCTTTCTAACGAGCTTTAGTTTTTTAAATTTGGCCAACGCGTTGTGGAGAAATTTTGGATTTTCCCCACCCGTCTCTCTCCCTTTAAACGTGCCCACCTTTTCACGCGCTATAGAAAACTGCGAGTTTCGGCTGGCGATGCGCTTATCTTCGGATCAGACATCTCAATAACACCTGAATGCATGTTTTTTTACTAAAAAAAGATACTCTTCTACTGATAAAAAGATCCAATTTATATCGATCTTCAAAATTTTTGGGCAGCACTGGAAGTGCAATTGTCATGAATAGAAACTGGATTAACGGCTTGCGTCAAAACCTGGTTGAGGAGTATGGGGAAAGAATTTTACGACGGCTGTATATAAAAAGTGTTGCACCGATATAAAAAAATTTAAGAATCTAGGGGGTGACTATGTAAAAAAATGAGGTGAGATGCCTCACAACAATGTTGTAACTTGTTTCAATAAAATAATTGCTCTATTTTACTTTTTCAAAGTCTTAAACTCATGTTTTCTGTGAGGTTAAAAAGGTGGGCGCACGTTTGAAGGAGAGACGGGTGTGGAAAATCCACGATATCTCCGCAACGCGTAAGCCAAATTTGAAAAACTGTAGCTCGTTAAAAAGCTGAGAGTACGTACGTTTCAATTCTGGGTTTGTTTTTTTCTAGCATTGATAGTTTCTGAGAAAAAAAAAAAGGTAAACTTACTTTAAAATCCACCCTCGTAATATAACAGAGTTATTATGAACTTCCACTACAGACTTATTCATTGTTGATCCGTATGTGAAACCCTGCAAAAATGACGATAAGCTCTTCAAAAAATCACGAAATCCACTCCTGATCTCACATGTAATCCCAAACGCGAGATCGTAAAAGCGGTGATATAGTAGCCTTTTATATTGGATTTTACTATCACATTAAGCTCCATCCTCACAAGGTATTCTCGCGACATCAAACAAGAAGAAGAAGTATATACAATTGCAATAAGATTTAGGTGGCTATCACTACCATTACGATGTCGGGTTTGGAAGCATTTTACACTGAAAAAAATAGATTTGTGAAATCAGTAAAATGAAGCAAAGGCTAATTTTTCCAGCCATTTTTTGTAAAATTTACTACACACGTACATAGCTAATCTTACGTTTTGGGTCGTAAATTTTGCTTAATTTTGATTAATTTTACAATTTGGATCATCAATTTTACCAATCGGATTGTAAATTTAACAATTCAAAGCATTGTAATTTTTGCAAGTTGTATAGCTGTCACGCCAAGACAGCCATGTAATATGCAAAAGTCACAATGATTTGGATTGTAAAATGTACTAGTTAGATAGAAAAATTTGCAATCCAAATAGAAAAATTACTAAAACTTAAGCAAAAATTTTCAATTCAAATCGTAAAATTAGCCATAAGTTTAGTTGGATTCACCGAAATTAACAAGTAAAAATTTTCATGTGCTTTATTTGACTGATTTTACAAAACTTAATTGCTTTTTTAGTAATTTCATTTTTTTCAGTGTAGGAGTTTTAGAGTAAATTTCTTGATTTTGTAGTGAGCTTACTGTCATTTCTGCAGTGTTTTCCATCCGCTCCTACTATCGATAAAACCTGTAGGGTCATTCTACAGGAAAGTGGACATGATATGCAAAAATTGAAATTGCTTTTTAATTAGTTATAAAGGCTTTATCTGGTGACAAATTACTTCTACTTTCTGGAAATACATGGTGCATTGGGGTTTTTTCTGTAGAAACTCTCATTTTAAGCATGTTTTAGTGACTTTCACTTTTCAGAAATTAATCTAGTCAATCATTGCAAAGTTGGTATCACTGTTCCTGGATTCCCTCCATGTGAAACTAAGAATCTCTTTTCTTAACATTTGTTTGTACCTTTAAAGTTATAGTTTTCATTTGAAGTTTAATAAAAGTTTGTGTTTTTTTCCCCTTTCATTGGTTGGTTCTTTCTCATTCTTTATCATGGATGAGTATTTATAACCCAATATTTAAAAGTCAAAAAATATTTCCCCCTGAATATAAATTTTTTCTACTATAATGAAAAGGGGAAAACACTAAAATTTGTGCCTGGCAGTCTTGTTTTGCATTGAAATGCAAAGACAAAAAATTACCTAAAAATCTAATAAGGTCAAAGGTGTTTATTTTACAACAGGTTTGATATGTATTTTCAATGACCTAATCACACGCTTCCCCCCCGTTACAAAAACCTGTCCCACCCATTACGCTACATTTCAATTTTTTTTAGAGAAAACTAATTCAGTAAATGAAATAAAACTTTATGTAGAATCAAAGCTTATACCCTCACCTTTAACATATATTTATTCCAAATTTTTATCTCTTCAAAACTCACAGAGTTTCAACTTTTTCTGAAGTGATTCAAAAACCTTGTCCATTTTCTGTCCCACCCCTTACACCCTTATTTTGCTTTTTTCTCAGCTTTGGATAGACTTTTTTTTAAAATTTTGAAAATAATATTTCTATCTAGAAGTTAAAACCTTTCTGGTGGTGGGATAGTTTTTTCATTTTAATGATTAGAAAGTTGAAAAAAAAAAATTTAAAGTCATCTGAATGTCCCACCCGTTACAAAATAATGACCCTGTAGCAAAAATTTGCAACAGACCCATCGAGTTTCTAGTTTAGTTTTATCCAGACTTTCTATCCAGAAATTTGTCCAGACTGCCTTCGTTCTTTTAAAATTTTTTCCCCGAGATTTAAGTACACTGAAAAAAATAGATCTGTGAAATCAGTAAAATGAAGCAAAAGCTAATTTCACCAGCCATTTTTGGTAACATTTACTACACAAAAGCTAATTTTACATTTTGGATTGTAACTTTTGCTTAAATTTTATTAATTTTACGATTTGAATCATGAATTTAACCATTCGGATTGTAAATTTAACAATCCGAAGCATTGTAATTTTTGCAAGTCATATAGCTGTCACGCCAAGACAGCCATGTAATATGCAAAAGTCACAATGATTTGGATTGTAAAATGTACTATTTAGATTGAAAAATTTGCAATCCAAATAGAAAAATTATTAAAACCTAAGCAAAATTTACAATTCAAATCGTAAAATTAGCCATAAGTTTAGTAGAATTCACCAAAAATAACAAGTAAAATTAGCCTGTGCTTCATTTTACTGATTTTACAAAACTTAATTGCTTTTTCAATCATTTCATTTTTTTCAGTGTACCCAAAATGTGAGTTATAACGACCTAATTCTCTCTCAGAAAGGGTATTATCTAAGTTTAGGAGCTTTGCTGCTGACTAGTGCCGAAACAAATAATGCATTTTGGGGAAAAGCTGCCCCTGTTGAGAACCATTGATCTACGATGATTTGAAGAATCCAAGGGCCCCTGGTAATAAGAAACATTGGGTTGACTTTTGACTACCCCCCCCCCCCTACTCGGTGTTTGGAAAAATGAAAAATATCTTACTGTGTAAAAGATTTAAACTAAACTGACGATCTCTGCTTAATAGGTACGCGTTACAGCTGATTCAATGTAAACGCGCTGCCCAATTTTTTTTCTTCTTCGCACTCTTGATACCCCATCACCGCTATGAAGTCAACGGGTTTTCAATCAATTACGGCGATGCTGGCGATTATATCAGTGAGTATGCCAGTCACAATTTGTTTCATATGCCTCCCCCAATAAGTGGATTCGATACAAATTAGGCACCTTGGTCGCTTCGAACACTTACTGTCTTAATCACAGCCAAAGATATTATATAATACTTGCCGTAGCTTATTATAGCCGTTAGAACAGTAAAATGGAGCAAATGCATAGATTTTTGACACCACGGTGACACCAAACTCAGTGGCGTCGCGTGCCATCTGGCAACAATGCAACTGTTCCATTTAAACTCATTAAATATATCGGATTTTCCTTGTGCACTGTGCACCCCCTGAATTCGATATTTTACATGAGTTTGAATGGATAGAACACATTGTTGCCAAATTGCACGCGACGCCACTGACCAAAATTGATGTTGAAATTCCGATATTTACGAGATTAAAATTGGAGATGCTCCTTTCTAGTCAGCCCGAAGTCTGCCGAAATGGATTTTCGATACCAAATCAATGCCATCCTTTAAAAAATTATGGTACCGTTTTAAAACCCAATACAACGCGACTGTCTAACATGCACGAGTGCACTGTTGTCGTGTTCTTGCAAAAAAATTTCTACATGGCTTTCAAAAGAAAGTACCCTGGTCGAAATTTTTATTGTTAAAGTTCTCCGCTGTTTTCCCAAAAGAAGTTTCGATCTTTCATAATCGTACTTACTCTAAAAGGGGCATTTAGACTAATCTTTGAAGACTTGTAAGTAAGTCACAAAATTGTTTAAAGGTTGCCTGGATTTAACCCTTTAAAGGTCAAGCCCAAGTATACTCGTTTTTTTTTTTCTAGTCTACTTCACATTGTTCCAGTATTCATTCCGGATAAACGCGACTATTGATGAAAACATGTACAAGATAAGATGTCTTCGGGCGCCTTCAATGTATCGTATAGGCAATTTCAACTCTCTTGAGTACGAACAGTTAACTACCTTCCCTTTAGAAACGTAAGAGTGGCGTCTTTCTCAAATAACCTGGCCCTTAGAGGGTTAAAAAGTAATAAGTGCGACTAAAGTTAGTATAGAAAGTAAAGAAATATTTTGGAAGACAGGAATAATTAGTTAGTAAAACCATTTTTCAAACTTAAAAATTAATCTTTGTATCTCCATCCATTACATTACATTTTATGCATTGTATTCGCCTGATTTTTTCTGTGACCTTTAAAAGGGGAGACTTCTCAATATGGGGAGAACAACTAGAACGTTTCGGAGCGTCAGTCGCTAGTCTCATAGCAAGAGCTTACAATTATCTATTTTCTACCGTCGAAATCTGTGATAGCAAAGATTGCTTAAAAAAAAGGGAAGCCGAAGAAGCACGGTTTTGCACGGTGTTTTTTACATTCTTGGATCCATGGGCGCACCCCGAATTTCTGTATGGGGGGGGGGAAGTTGTCATTTCATGGGGGGGGGGGTATGGGGGTCCTCCTCCGGAAAATTTTTAAAATTTAGCTCTTCTTAGACGCAAAATGAGACTACTTCTATTCAGAAACTATATTGAATTAAATCTCGAGAAAAAAGATATTTTTCCCAGAGTATGCTGATATTTCCCAAATTTCATCATGCTGATAGAAAGACGGAGTCTTCAGGAAATCTAGATTTCAGAAGAAGATCGAGCGAAATTAACAATGGAGCTGTTGCCAACTTTTTCTACAGGCTTATTAATAGTTGATAGTGGGGTAATACCCTGTAAAAATAACGATTAGCGCGCTAAAAAATCACGAAATCCACTCCTAAACTCACAAAATGCTTTTTAAAAGCGAGACCGTAATGGCGGCCGAGGCCCCGGTTTTTTTATGGCAGTTGTATGCTTCTTCTTCTTCTTGTGTGGTGTTGCGAGAACACCTCGTGTAGATGGCGCTGATTGAAGATAGGGAACCCCAATGAAAACCGCGGCCCCCGGGCCCCCATTACAGTCTTGCGTTTAAAAGCATTTTGTGAGTTTATGAGTGGATTTCGTGATTTTTTAGTGTGCTAATCGTTTTTTTTAAAGGGGGTTACCCCAATATCAACCATTCATAAGCCTATGTAGCAAAAGTTGGCAACAGCTCCATTAAGGGCATTGCTGTCGGAAACGATTGTTCCTCCAAGGAAAAAAATGTTTCATGACATTGATACTTTTTTTTAACTCATTTTCTTTCCCCTCTTTTCTTCTTCTCTTTCTCTTTTCCTCCTTTTTCCCCCCTTTTTTCCTCCTTTTTTCCTTTCCTTTCCTCCTTTTTTTTTTTTCCTATGGGGGGGGGGGCTTGGCCCCCCTTTCCCCCCCCCCCCCGGGGGCGCCCATGCTTGGATCTATTGTTTAAACAAATTTCATAGATACCTCGTAATATATAAGCAACTTGGAAAATGCGGCATAACTAATTGCGATTTTGCGATATCGCCCTATTTTTTTCTGGTTCTCGGCATTTGAGGATACGTAGATTCCATTATCGCAGCCTCCGACGTATTAAAAATGTCTCTAAAGGCCGCAATTTCCACTTGAAAACTGCCTTCCCATATTTTACCCATGTAGATCGAACCCGTCGGAACTTCGATAGGTCCAGACAAGAAGTATTGCGGATAATCAAACTCACTAGATGTGACTGTCTATAGTCATCGCCGCGCCGCGCCGGTTCCTCGATGGTTTGATTGTTTCCATTTTAATGTAGATGGACCGAATGCTACGTTACTTACCCGGGTAAAGCACGACTCGTCGCGGGTTGCTCCCTTGAAGCAATTCTTGTAATATTGAGAACCTAATCATTTGATAAGCTAGAAAAGACCGGACAGTAAATACAGCAAACATTTCATGTATTTAAAAAAAAATAGGGCTCTTGCAAACTTTTGCTATAGGGGGTAGAAGAGTTGATTCTTGCATAAAAACCTGTAAAAATGACGATGAGTGCACTAAAAAATCACGAAATTCACTCTCAGAATCGGGCTTAATGGCGAGGAGACGCAGGTATCATGGGAGATTCCCATCTAAATTGAGACGTATCTCTGTGTTTCCGTAGCGAAAGTGACATAATAGACGGGAATCTCCCATGATACCTGCGTCAAACCGCCATTACCATCTTGCCTTTTTAGCAATTATGTGAGTTCATTACTGAATCTTAGACTTTCTTAGTGTGATTTTTGCTGGTCTTTACATCAGATTGGATTCTTTATTTGCTCATAGCAAAAGTTTGCAAGAGTCCCATTGGTTGCATAATAAATATGTTGGGCATTTTCGGAAGTTTTGACCATAGTTGATCATCCATCTGACAATTACGATTTGTTCACATAATACACGGTGGTTCCATCTACAGTAGTGTGCCGGTGCAAATAGTGTCTAGTGTAGGGGGGTTGTTAGAACTTGAAGTGATTTCTTGAGTTAATGAGTGGTTTTTGAACGTTTTTAATAAGTGCAAATGGCGGACGCAGGAATAAGTCTCTCTCACTTTTCCCGTTTGAGTGTATGCACTAGAAAAGGAAAGAGATAGGGGGTGAAGACACGTTCTAGCCCCTGTTTCTATCCTTTCCCCACTCACGTGTTCAAATGGGGATAGAGAGGGGAGAGAAAGGCAAATTCCTTTGTACGCTACTGAATATGCGCTTCGTTATTTCCTCCAGTTTTACTTAAGGGAAGGTTAGCACCAAAAATTCGACATTTTTTTTTAATTTTTTTTTATTTATTTTTATTCTTTACATTTGCTCCCAAGCACTTTCATGTATTGTTTAAGGGGTTTTGCTTAATTTAAAGTGACGGAATTACTGTAAAATGTCTTTTATAATAATTTATTTCCCAAATATTTGTGTATTTTTTTTTGTCCGGGGGGGTGATTTTCCATCTTCTCTCCTGAAAACTTTAATATTTTCATCTTTTGGTACCAATAACTCGAGAACCGTTGATCCTAGAAAGCTATTTTTTTAAATTGCTTGTAAAACTTATCTACAATGTTAACAGCTTTACTGTGCTGTCATGTTTTTAATATCGTTTTAAAACAGACATAAAGAACAAAAAAAAAAAGAACAGTTTTTACTTACTTGTCAACAATTTGGCAACCATAGAAAAAATTACAACAAATTATAAAAAGTTTTGAAAAACGTTTTGAAAGGCTTAAAAATACCCCTACGAAGTCCCATTTTTCCCAGCTTCAAATGCAAGGGAGAAATCGGTACCCCAAAAATGACATGCTTTACTGAGTAGTGTGCTAACCTCCCCTTAAGAAATTAGGTTTGATATTGATGTAGTAAAAGTGCGCAACAGACCCATTAATCGATTTCCACCAGCGGTTGAGTTTTTAAAATTCTACCTAAGGTAGGTGACCCAAAGATGGCCGGCTATTAAGGTGGCCCACCCCCGCTTATTTCAGTTAAATACACGAATTGACGATAAATGGCGTTAGTGCTGAGTAGCAGGATGCTATCGCTTCCCCCACTCCAAAAAACAAGAGCATCGGGCGATTCAGTCGGCGCGAAAAAAGTGCAACGTCCATTTTTTCAGGTCTTCAGCTAATTTTCACGGAAGTAAAAAATCGTAAGAGCTAAGCCCTTAAATTGATTCCACCTTTGACTTTCAATTCATCATAATCATTATAATTTTTGGGTTAGCTAGAGTCTAGATTCCGTTTTTTAACGATCAAATAGCATTTGAATATTTTTTAATGAAATTTAAAAGGGGATGTACACCTTTAGATGCATCAAAAATATGAGGGGTGGCCACCTTAGGTGCATGTTTTGCGCGATGTCAAAACTCTACTTTTTTTTAAACGCAAAAAAAAAACCCCAAAAACAAGCAAATTTTAAAAAAAAGAAATTAACAATGATGACCAACTGTCTAAATATAGTAAATTGACATATTTAGTTTTTTTTTTCTCTCATGCCTCATAGTGCATATTGGCCCCCAAGCATAGGTATGGCCACCTTTGGGTAACTTACCTTATTATAAACCCCTTTTATTTTTTCAGCTGCATTAATTGTATCTTACATGAACGAGTCGGTTGAACCCCTTTCGACGACTTCTATGAATTCACCTGCGGAAACTTCAAACGGGATCTTGCGACAGGAGCTACCGCAAGAGAACCTCATTTCCTCTGTGATACCTCGGAGATTAAAAAAAGAATTACATTATTTATTGGCTAAAGAAAGTTTTACGGCTCAACGAAAGGCTCCATCAAAATTTACCAAGATATCACAAGATAATCAAGGATTGCTATGAATCCTGTGTAGACGAAGGTGAGTCGAATTCTTAAAATACTTTTCCTCGAACTTCCCTTTCCCGAATTGAAAATGTGTTGAAAAAAAAAAAAAAAAAAAACAAAACAAAACAAGCAGGGGGGGCAAAAATCAGGGGATCGGTCCGCCAAAAATCTTTTGGGTTCGGTTCGCGGTTTAACTTTTACCCAAAAAAAGGGTTTGGGTTTCGGGTTTGGGGTTTACGCGAATTTGGACCGCTCCGAAACCCTTTTAGAAATTTTTGAACCGGTTCGGACGGTTCGGTTTTGGGGAAAATTTTGGGCGGTTTTGAAAAATTTGCGGCGGCAGGAGAGGGCAAACAATCTTTAACGGGTTAATTTTTTTTGATTTTTTACTTAAAAAGGGGCCCAAATTTTCTGTGGGGCAAAGTTTGCAAAGAAACATTGCTCGTTCAGGAAACAGAAAAGAACAGTGGATAAAAAATGACAAAAAAGTTTTAGAATGTACTGGTTTTCAATCAATTGGGGCTGATTGCAACCCGCGTATCACGTGACTCGGTATGCCCAACTTTTAGAACCCCCATAACTTCAAACGAAAAGTAGACCCAAACAACGTTCAGTTGCATCAAATATGTTTTGATGCGGGGGACACGGGGTAATCTTTTTAGCGAAAAGTATGCGATTTTGAGATCCCTCTAGTACTCACAGAGTAAATGCTCAAACTTTTCGCTCTTTTCCCTTTTCAGGTTATTTTACAAGATCTCTTTTTTTAAGCCGTTGAACCGGTTCGAACCGGGTTCACCCAGTCGGTTCGGTTCGGGTTCGGGTTCTCCGCCTCAGGGGAAAAAGGTTCACGGTTCGGTTCGCGGTTCGGAAATTCGGCGGTTCGGAGCGGTTCACGGTTCACGGTTCGGTTCGGTCCGATGCCCTGGACAAAATACACTTCATGCATTGGTAAAGCGTGCTGCTATACAACTGTACTTTTGTATTCAATTGTTCTAATATTTATAGTTTTTTAGAGCATGAGTGTCATGCTCTATTGAAATCGTTTCTACAAGGTCAATAATGCTTTTCTTATAGGAACGGCATGGTTCGGGGGTCCGCTCGGTGGATCGCTTGGTTTCAGTATCGAGAACGGGTCCTCGAGGACCGATTGACCCATGTGATTCCGCCAATCCGGTGTCCTCCCAATTTGTCGCTTTTTCTTTGTGGCGGGAGTTTTTGGCCAAGATTGAGGTTAAGCATTTTGGGAATGTAATTACGTTACTAATTTGGATCAGACTTCAACGAAATCTTCTGTATGAGATATTGGGGTTTTATATCAGAGGATTGTGTCCATGTTTCGTGTATTCTGCGATTTAAAATCCATTTAGATTATTTCAAATTTCCAATCCTGTTATTGTTGATGTTTCGGTCCGCTAAAAGAGTTCGTTTGGGGAACGCGATCGGCGTTGCGTTTTAAGGTGAATCCTCAGCGACCTGTAGTAAGATTCTCATCCGCTAGATAACGTCACTGTTCCGCGGTCCAGAAACCATGTTTTTTCCCGCCTTTAATCGTTAATTGCGAGAGCTAGAGTTAACTTTTCAAAAATGTAAGAACGTTGCGTTCTAGATCAAATCCTAAGGAAAATTTTAAGACCATTCCGAGCCATGGACGAAGATATAACTAAGGACTGCCGACTCCCTATCTCCCCCCGTTTAAAACCTGTTAGCGGGTTTTCGAGCGCGACCGCAGCGCTCCAAGCAGCAATAAGGGTCAACTAAAAGCGAACCGCTGCAGCGGTGGCCGCTCCGGCTCCCTTTCTCCCATGCCTTCCCGCAAATGTATACCGTGTAGGAAATTTTGAATCACGATTGAACGAAGGGAACAAATGATCAGCGAATTAAAAGGAAGCAAAATCCGCAAAAAAGCAAACGTCTGGAGTATTTCTTGAAAGATTCCTGAATTGTCGAAAATGATTAATCAAGGACTGAAATACATACATCACAGTTAACCTCAAAACGGAATCAAACAAGAAAGAGTACATAGACATTTGTTTTATTAGTAGAGATCAGGCGACTCTTTTAATTTGCTGATGATTTCTGTTACCTTGTCCAAAGTTGATTCTGAATTTCCCTTGCTTTCGATCTTCCATTGAGATACTGAGTTATCTGATCCTCTTGGGTCGCCGACAACAGTTGACAGCCATGCCATAACAGACCAACTCCAACAACGGTTTTAGCAGTAGCACAGCATGTGAGCATGGACACATCGCCAGGATCGCTCACTTGAAAGAGTAGTTCAGCTGACCGCTGCTTGGAGCGCTGGGGTCGAGAGCAAAACAGGACTAACAACAGTCGGCAGTCCTTAGTTATATCTTCGTCCATGGTTTTGCGACGACCTCCCGTCCCCTTTGCCCTCCCCACGAACTACTGCACCTATGCCTACAACAGTTGCTTGCCGCGTTGTGCAGATTGCATGAATGATGTGTGTCCATCTACTTCATCCCAATTTCACAGCCATCACGGATGCCACGCCCGCCACGGGTCTTCTACCTGGTTTTATGCGACATCGGTCATCGTGGCCCAGTGTTACATGGTAATCAGCGGCGGATTCGGGAAAGGCACGCCCGCGCCCCCCCCCCCAACTCACGGTAGCCTTTGCCTTTGTTCAACAGAAAAAATCCCATAAATTCCTCTCTGCAAATTTGAAAATTCATAGGCGTGAAGCCCCCCCCCCCCAAAAGAATTTTCTGGATCCGCCATTGGTAGTAATTTTTGCGGCACACTACGCCGGATTCCCGTGCGCTTTCCCACACTTACCTTTCTCCCTTATCTGTCAATGGGCGCTCCCCCAGGGGCGGCGCAGCGCCCCCCCCCTAATTCAGAAAAATCAAAACTTTACAAAAAAAGAATCGGAACATTCAAAGATCAAATAATAACGAAAGGAGTAAGAGTTAACAAACTTTATTCTTAGTTTACTTTACAAATTTTTAAAAGGGGGCGTAATTTAGGGGGGGGGAGGGCGGGAAGTAGCCCCCCCCCCAAACAGTGGTGCCCAACCACCCCTTGCCACTATACAGCTCGCCCCCCAGTTTCAGGATTCCTCTCCCCCCCAGATCTAGACCTCCCCCTGATTTTTACCCCACCCCCTCCTGATTCAGACGACATTATCCTTCCCACCCGTCATCTCCCTCGCCGAAAGAAGTTTTAAAATCTACTAGTATGAACGTGTCTACATTGGCAACTACCGTTGGCAACGAGAATTTTGCGAACTTCCTTGAAAATTCAGAATCCTCTGGTCGATAATTACATGATTGAGAATGTATAGGCAAGAGTTTGGTTTTGTTAATTTTAAAAAGGTTAACTCTTAGAATTCATCAGGACAATGAAAATAAAGAAGGAATAGTTGTACTTAGCTTTTTTCTATTTCTATCATCTGATGCTGTCACTTTATTCATAATATCAAACACTTCAAAAATAGAATTACTTTTGATACAACTACATGCTACAATCACTTACAATTTCTACCATTTGGAAGGATAATTGATTTATTTTCTATTTTGGGCGGAAGTGGGGGGGGGGGGGTTCTCTAGACTTGCCCGTCTCTAGGTGGTGTCCCCTAGACCTTCCATTGACATTCAAAAAATTGCCCCTCCGGGCAATTGTTTTGCGGGTGCCCATGTCTTTGTCCATGGTCTCTGAACCAGAAATTGAACGTTCTTCCGGTCTGTGGTTGCCTTCTTTTCTCATAAGTTTAGACACGGCCACCCTGTAAACCCCCCAACAAGTTAAAAGTTCGCAATCCGCACCCTCGACCCGCAGCCACTATCAAAAGTAAATTGCCGGTTGACTTGCAGGTACTCTCCTCCTCCTCCCCCAACTTAGATTAGACACAAATATAAAAAAAAAAAAAAAAAAAAAAAAAAAAAAAAAAAAAAAAAGTGAAAATAGAATGTAGCCCCAGCAAAGGGCCCCCTCCACAGTTTTCCAAGAGAGGGAGCGACCCCCTTGCCAGCGTAACTCCGAAAAAAGTAATTCCAACTGGGGTCCATGTAACTCAAGTAAGGTCTCAAAATGAAATCAGATGGATCCAAAATTTTAACGGCGAGTACCGGTAAGCTTACTCTTTTGATCGGTCCAAACCGGATTGCGATACATCGATTTACTCTCGAGATATCGATTTTTCAAAGGCGCGCGGTATAGGGTCAGAAATCTAAGATTCTCTAAAATCCGCGAATTTCGACTCTCATGGACCTAGCATGCGCCGTGAGAAGTCATATGTGAGTTTTTTGAGTTCACATGAAGTTCATTAAGGGCCCTGACAAATGTCGGACCGATAAAGTCTATATCGGGGGGGGCGTGGCCCCAACTCCAGCGTAAGTCTCACGTACAATGTCTCACTGCGGCCGCGGGAGGTCCCATAAGATCCGTTTTAAAACTTGGATGGATCTGAATTTTTTTCAAGAATTATCTAAAAGCTGAAGCTACCGCCCAAACCAAACCGCAGTGCGCAATCCATCGATTCGTTCTCGAGATATCGATTTTTCAAAGGCGCGCGGTCTTGTCAGATCGACCTTAGAGGGGCGCTGGAGGCTGGAAAAAGGCGAATTTCGTCTCTCACGAACCAGTCGTGTGCCGTATTATATCGGTTCCGCTTTTTTCGGGTCCCAATGATGTCCCGAGAGGGCCCAATGCAGTTTCGAGCCAAAAAATATCATCTTAGGGGGGGGAAATACTCCCCGTTTCAGCGTAACTCTGACAAGAAATGTCTAACTGCGGCCGCGAGAGGTCCTGTAAGGTCATTAAATAAACTCGGATGGATCTGAAATTTTCGAGGTTGTCAGTCACAAGCAAGCGCTTTCGATCGGTGCAAACCGAATTGCAATACATCGATTCACTATCGAGATATCGATTTTTCAAAGGCGCACGGTCTTGTCAGATCGAACATTGAAATAAGCTGTGGATACTCTGTATCCGCGAATTTCGTCTCTCATGGACCGTTTAAGCTCCCTTTAAAAAAGCGAATGAGCTTTTTTCAAGTTCATATTACGTTCCTTAAGGGCCTTGATGAGTGTCGGATGACATTTGATCAATATTAACATTCATTTTTTAATCTGAGACAAAAAGAGCTGAAACCATAAAGACGGAAAATTTTCCATCGTGATGACTTTGGTTCAAGCGAGGAAAATTCTATAGAAGCCCCAAATAACTAGACTAGATTTTCCCGGGCTTGCTAGGATTGGTTTTAAAGAATTTCCTTCCTGATGACTTTGGTTCAGGCGAGAGAAATCAAAAAAAGTCCCAATAACTAAACTAGACTTTGCGGCTTGCTAGGATTGGTATTGCGTCATCCGATTTTAAAGGAACTATCACTATCGAAATCGATTTTCAAAACCACAGTATTCACCTCGCCTCGTGAACAACTGTTTAAACACGCTATAAGTAAATTTTCTTTCCCCACTTTGACCTATCAAGTTTTTTTTACAGCGATCACTGTTATACAAACACAAATGCAGCATTGCGATTGAATTTGTCGCAGTTTTTTACTATCAATATGGAACTCCACACTTACAATGATTTACGGCCGACACTCATGCTCTCTTTGCTAACACTGTTCCAGTGTTGCAAGTTCCAACTTGTTTTTTTTTTAAAAAAAAATAAAATAAAATAAAAACAAAAATAAATTGTTGTTATCGTTCAGTTCAAGTATCAGAATTAAGGTGATTCTATGGCAAACTTCTGAAAAATTTTTAAACCGATAGATGGCGTTACTTGTCGCTTGCTCCGAAAATAGCAATGAGCTATAACTTTAGAGTGGCAGCGGGCTGGTCCACCTTGTGCCCCACAGGGTAGAAAATCCGGGAAAAAACGGGATTTGGGAAAGGGAGATTCCAAGGTTTTAGGTTAAATTTTGTAGGTCGTTCGGGAAATTTTGGGGGGAATTTGGACGGGAGATTCCAAGGTTTGAGGTTAAATTTTTTCAGGTCGTTTCCGGCGATGCCTGAGTTTGTTTACGAAACGACCGGAAACAACCTACAAAACTAACCTCAAAATCGATTTTTACGGCAAGATGGCGGCGCCCTAGGTGACAACAATGAACCAGCGGAACGTTTCCCTTTATGTGCCACTCTAAAGTTATAGCTCATTTGGAAAAAAGCCGTTTTTTGACGGTTTTTGGCTGTTTTCTCTGAAATGACGAATGAGAGACGAAAAAACGGAATGTCAGCACCTGCTTAATTTTTTGCTTGATTTTTTAAGTCATAAACGGGCCAAATTGGTTTTAAAATAAAGGGTAAGTATGCAAAGAAAAAATCATGTGTAATTCGGACTTGTATCAGTAAAGATTACAGGTTTCTGGTTTCTGTTTCACCTGTACTTACTTCTTCGCTCTTTTCAGCCACGCTAGAATTCATTGCGCTGAAACCTATGAGAGATAAGATTGACGCAATGGGAGGCGGCCAGTTTTACAAGGATCGTCGTTTCCAAAAATCATTCCCAAAATTTAATGCAATCGCCTCAGTTTTCAAGAGTGGATTTTTCAAAGAAAACATTTTCTCCATGAGAGTTGAAACGGACCGGTTAATGTATCGATCAGAAGACTCTCGGTGAGATTTTTTTAATCGACTTGTAGGTGCTCGGAAAAATCGTGGTGGCCCTGAAAAGGGCCGTTTTCTAAAGGTGAGACGTCACGCCGGACGTGAGCTGAGGAAGTAGATTTTGTTGATTTCCCTGATCTGGGCAGCGGGCTAATTGTCCGACGGGTCTTGATTCCGAGCAGCATACTGAATCAGTGGGCAGGGGCGCTGCTATTTGTATGAACCGCTGCTAGCTCGCGCGCCAATCAGCGACGAGAGAAAGTGAAGTCGCTGGAGTGCGCGAGCTGATGTGTGAAAGTTCAAAGT